>JAQIWQ010000346.1:0-18294 GCA_034695825.1 Folsomia inoculata | reverse complement strand
AAGTTATCGCAATAACAGACGGACGGACGGACGGACAGACAGAGCATTCACATAAAGGACCTTCGATCCTTAATAATACATTAATAAATATAACCAAAACGTGATTTACTACTGTCTACACTCATGCATATTATGCATGTAACCTCATTTTTTAATGTCATTGTCATTTCATTGTCATAATACACATTTATCAAGTAAATGTGAAGTCCTTGTAAATCATAATACCATCCATCAACAAATCTACATCTTTGGGGAAATGCCAAATCTTTAAACCGTCCAAGAAAGGTTATGCAGGTTGAATGTTGAAAGGAGAAAGTGGTAGAGAAAGTTGAGTGCAGTGTCTGGTGGTGGTTTTTTACAGGAGAAGAATGAGATGAAGCGCCCCGGCACACTTTGATTGAATTTCACTCAGAAAGAACCATCCATCTCACCTCAGCAAATCACCAACCAACTGAGGAAAGTATTATTAAGCAGATTTGTTTCATTAATTATTATTATTATTAGAGGTGTAATTGAATCTGTTGTTTCTGTATTGATAACCGCAGTCTAAAAGGAAGGTAAGTAGAGAGAAAGGGATAATATACCCTCAAACACACGTGTTTTAATTTTTGATGGTTGATTTATTTTGTGATTTTAGGTGAAATGTTTCGGAATGTGTTGATTCGAAGTGGAGGTGTGAGATTGTGGCAGAGTCCAATGTACTCCACCTCCACCAACGTCCCAAAACATGAGTGGGGTGTACAAGAGAAAGGTTACAAATATGTCAATACAGAAGGAACACCGATGGGCTTCAATGAAATTACGGATCGCGTTGCAGGCACTATATTTTGGACAGAGCTGTTTAGAGGTTAATAGTTTAATTAAGAAAGTATTTAGATATAAATGGCCTTATAAGTAATTCATATTCTTTGTCCAGGTGCGGGTGTCACAATGGCCCACATTTTTAAGGAACCTGCAACAATCAATTACCCATTTGAGAAGGGACCTCTAAGTCCGAGGTTTAGAGGCGAACATGCACTACGGCGGTATCCAAGCGGAGAAGAGAGGTGTATCGCTTGTAAATTATGTGAAGCCATTTGTCCTGCACAAGCTATCACAATTGAAGCTGAGGAGAGAGCGGACGGGAGCAGAAGAACTACGAGATATGATATTGACATGACCAAGTGTATTTACTGTGGATTTTGTCAAGAGGCATGTCCCGTTGATGCCATTGTTGAGGTATGCGTTCTATCGTTCATCCATGTATAACATAATTAAACTACCTTTTGTCTACAGGGTCCCAACTTTGAGTTCTCGACGGAAACCCACGAAGAACTATTGTATAATAAGGAAAAGCTACTGAACAATGGTGATAGATGGGAACCTGAGATCGCCGCCAATATCGCAGCAGATCATTTATATCGTTAGAAGGGGGACGGCCGCCTTTCCTAAAGGCATCCCAACCCTTAAACATTAGAATACTGCGTAGAAATTGTTAATGAGAGAGAGATATGGTGAGTTTCTTGTCAGAACGATGTAGTGTATGTTATGAATTGGGCATAATATAGTGTAATTAATCATTTCGGAGATTCATAAATGACGAGGATATAATATTGTGAATCTATGTTGCGTGTAATTATAGTCAACTAAACATTTTATTAATAAAATTGATAAAACAACACGTATTGTATTCTAATCCAATCCAGATCATCAAGTTGCTAATTGTCGGATTTTGTTTCGCGAGCGATGCAAATTCTTTTAAAAAATGAACCAGTGTACAAAACTGTGTTATGGGGTTAATTAAACAGAATAAGGCAAACTTACAAAAATATGCCTGAATTTATCACAAGTGCTACATCCATTTGGGATCACAATCAGTCGTTTATCTGAGTTTAGGGTTAACAATCCGGTATAAAGGAATATATGGGGGAGAGGGATATGTAACCCACGAGAAAGAGACGACTTTGTGTTTTTAAACCTATAACGTCCTATTTGTGCAAGATATCCATCATACCACCTAAAAGGTTAACATTGACACAAAACGACATTGACATTTCATTCACACAGTTTTTAATCGATTATTAATATGTATCAGTCAAGCATCAACATTGCACCCAGAAAATAGCTGATTTTACTAAACCACATTTCATAGACACAAAACATATCACTTGAACAAACTAAAAGGAATGGTGACACGGTAAATTTTTAGATACTGACTGAGACATGGACATGATTTTTTACGCTTACACTTAAACACTATGGTACATGGTACTGACTGGGACAGAACATACTATTAAAAATATGCAGACGTTAATGTTAATTGAATGTTGAATCACGTGCTGTGTTTTAGTTCACAATCGAATAAGTTATCTCAAGACTTCTGCTTAATCTTTTCCCTGCATACACGCTTATGATAAGCTTGAGCCATAGAATTGACAATCGAAATCACGAAGTAGATCACGACACAAACAACGAATTTGTCAAGGATGTAGGCAATGTGCCCAGGTTCCTACAAAAGAGATATCAAAGTTAGGACATAAATTATGGTAGGGGGTAATCTTAAAAAAACTTACGGCAGATGAGTTAGTCTTATTGTGAAGATTGGCCTTTTGATGATTTATGAATTCCACAAATGGATCACTTATGCGTGAGCCATACTGAGGGACCATGCTAATCAGAGCAACAGCACTGCAAAAAGTTCAACGACTTGAAATTACAACTAGAAATGATCCAGGGTGTCAAATAATTGGAAACATACCGGTCCAGTAATTCTTGATTAAAGGCAAGAATCACAAACGCCATTTGAAGATGAGCTTTAATAATAGCCTTTCCTATTACTGTTGCGCCAAAGAAGGTCGTGAATGGCACCAAAAAATGGCCACATGTAATTCCAGCCAAATCAAACAGAGGATTTGGAATGGACGCACATGCCAAAATTCCCCAGAATCCAACTTTCTCCACCAGATCTTCCATGAACAGTTTGCCGCGTTCCAACCAGCTCTGGAACACAAGTAAAATAACGATGGTAAAACTATGAGTCAAGTTACATTTCGTAGAACTGAGAGCAAATGTTTTCCTTCAGGTTAACTCACCATACTCTTTGGATCTCCTCGCTTCTTTCGCTGCAACAATTCCGCAAATTTTTCCAAGTCCTCGTCGTCAACCATGCCCGATACTCTAGCTGCTCTAGCCATGAAAAACGGCGGTAATTCTCCAAGTGCTGTTCCGAAGCCCCACATGAGCGATTCCCATCGAACCTTTCCAATAATAGCGTACACGGAAACAATATTACGTGAAAAGGTTGGGTCTTCTGGGCACAAAACTCTGTAACACAAAAGACAAATCAAATAAAATGCATAAAATCAAATATTATAAACAATTTCTAATAAATTGTCATCTCATACTGATCAGGATATGGCGGTTTGGGAAAGTCCAATGTTCCGCATTCATGAGCAGCTAAAGCAACCTTCGCAATGAATGGTCCAAGATATAGAACGAAGGTGTGTAATCCTGTTCCAAGTCCTACAGACGACAAGATTCCCAGGATAATCCAATAACCATACCAGTAGACGAATTCCCGTGCCTACATTCAAAGGTAAAAATTCGCGTTGTAATTTCCGATGTAACTAATAACTTGTGTATATTCCTACTTCTACAGCTTGAGGATCGTCCTTGCAGAATATGAAATGCAATCCGTATAAAATGGCAGCAATTGTCGCAACCAGAAGAAACTTCCGAGTTACTGGGATAGTCCGCTTTTTTGAATCGTATAACGAAAATATGAACCTATAAATATATAAAAACATAAATCCTTGTCAAAAGATGACAACACACGATAATTTAAAAACTTACCGTTTTCCAGCCTCATTCATAGCGCAGGGAATTTCCCGCAAGAAGTAGTGAATTGTTTGAATCGGACGTCTATACAAAACAATCTGCATACGCTCTTCCAGGTCAGCCACCGCTCCGCTACCAGACCCATGCCTTATCTTAGCACCTCCATTGTTCTTGTTATTGCCGTTTCCAGATCCATTATCAGAGACGGATCCCTTCCTATTTTTGGCATTGTTCTGCATATTATTACGGATACGCTCCTCTTCAATTTTTGCATTCGCTAGTTTCTTTTCCTGTTAAAATTATATAATAATTTCCATCAGCATTCGTCAAACACAGAAACACATTTACTCACAACATGTCCTCAAACAAAGCCAAAAACGTTGCTGTCTATGCAAATAAACTAGAACCAAAACTCTGCTTTATAAGAAATTGGCACGATATCAAAAATTGAGAAGTTTCAATGCCTACTATGAACGAAAGGCTGCGATAATTGTTATGGTCAATAAATTCAAATAAAACACATCGTCCAATTTAAGCAACATGCCCGTCAATCTCCAAATTAGTGCAAAGCCAACATAGATTTACGGCAGCGCAGAGTGGAAAACCCATGAGCAAAAAGTGAACATGCATTCACAATCTACCGTACAATCTATAACCAACAACAAAACCAAAAATAGAAATTTAAAACTTGACCATTTGCTGCATTGTTCCAGTTGGACGAATCCCTCTTTTCCGCAAGGCCCATTGCAAACTCTCCAATACTGTCGAGTTTGAATTCTTCTTCCGTTTGGGTGGCATGTTGATGGCGAAGACCTTCGATTTCCCCGAAAAGGTGAATGTCGACGGATGATGACGCGTACAAGTTTGGTCCTGAATAATTCCCTGACAAGAGTTCAGTCATGCATACCAAGCAACAATTTACATAGGTAAGAAGAAAAAACCCTTCTATTCTACATATTATCCCATACCACAAGCGTTGAATAATGAATATTATACATAGATGTTATTTGTATAAGTAAATGGAAATATTAAAAATTAGCAGCAGCAAGCAACCCGGTAACTTTTACAAGAGGTTTATAGCTGCTGATACCTCAGCCGAGCCGTTTCAAAGTTGGATTGTTAATACGTGCGGCGATTATGGTTGACTAAATTTAGAAAAAATTAGCATCTATTCAAAATGCAAGAGGAGGGAAAGTGGGAATGACTTGTGACTCTTAGAAAATCATTAAACCAATAAAGCATAACATAATTGTGGTCAATCACAGACACTTGATTTTGAAATAATCTAAATCTCTGAGTAAAATTAATGTCTTTCATTACTAATTCATTACTTCTATTGAGATAAAAGTTGTGTTCTGAAATTATACTCTTATTGAAAATGTACTACTTTTTGTAAATGTGGTCGTGCCAGAATTAATTATTGATGAATTTTTAGTTAATGGAATGAATCTGACCATGCACTTACCAATCCACCCCTCTTTCACAACCCTGGGACAACAGCCTTAATTTAAAAGGTGACGATGTGACTAGATTAGTTTTAGTTTAGGTAACGCTACAAGGACGACTCTGACTGACTCCGACGACGGCCAATGTGTTCCACCCAGCAGAGAGCAGGAGGGCTTTGACCCACACTCTATAACCAGTCCAGAAATATTATAAATTACAATCAATACTTACTAACTTACTTTATACTTGTAGAATACAAGTAGCAGCAATACATTAAATTGCACTCACCTGAGAGATGAACGAAAATGAGTTAAATGTCGTTTGGGGTTAAATTGCAAAACTTAAATCCCAGAGACCCAACTCATGCAAGGTCCTCCTTCTCCGACTAGACGAAAGAAATGAAGAAAGAGCAACAAATTTTCAAGTTTTCACTCTCAATGAACTCCAGTGGAAGGGAAAGAAGAAGCAAAAATTTCTCTATCCACCACCACCATACACTAAATTCTGAATAATTTTACTTTCTCAGGGTTCATCTCCTGGCTGGGTCAGTCAGGTGGTTTTCGATTTGACCCCAACCAACACCACCACCACCACCAAACTTTTAAGAAATGAAAAATTTACCTTACCTTAATCTAATGCTTTTCCTCCTCCTACTCCAGCTTGAATTTCAACACTATTGTTTTCCTTCAAGAGTGTAAAGTTTGTAAACTTTTTCTTGATTCTACAACAAATTTCCTTAACCCTACTGTGCAATTCAACCCTTCAATTTTCCGCCATGATCACATGGTCATACGTCACAATTACTCCTTTTACTCTTCATTTCGTAGTAGACAAAGTTGAGCAAAAGGAGAGAAGAACTGCGAAACAGGTTTCAGTTCATGACTTGACTCTTTTTTTCTCGAAATGCCTCATCCTTTTCTAGTATTGCGTTTTCATTCTACTACGCACACAAATATCTATTAAACTCTATTAATTGGTCGTCTATTAGTTGTCCAAACTGAATCAAGTTAACAGTGGTGAAACTCTTATCGAAACTACGCACTACATTTGCATGTATGTATTGATAAGAGCTTAAATCTGAGATGAGTGGATGGATGCCAAAATAAAAGTGAAATGGTTCGAGATGCAGAGAAGAGGAGGTAGGATGAGACTTTTGGTTAGTATGTACTCTTTAGGGAAATGGCTATGGTTTCTTTTTATATCTATGTAGTTTAATGTTGGTTAGTTTAATTGCTCTTCTTCTCATTTCAATGATATAATATACGAAGTTAAATATCATTTGTAATCAGTCTCTTGTTTGACTCTACTAATGAGGGCAATGAATGATTATACCATCCATTAGTGGGGATAACCAAACTATTACTGATGAGTATTGATAAGTATTGATTGAGTTCAAACCAAATTAAACAATCACATGGACGAATCAAGATATGATGCTCATCATTACTAATGACACATACATGACAAGTATTCAAAACAATTTCAATGGATATTTTAATATCTCCCGAGGTGGGGCATCAAAGTCAAAATACTTCAGTTTCTTGGGTGGATGGATGGGTGTGGTCGTGGGAAAAAGCAACGTCCGTTTGATGTTTTTGCTAGTAAAGCTTATTTTGCAAAGTTTAAAAAGCGCTGTTGGTTGAACAAATTTATTTTCGAAAGCGCTTAAAGAGACAATTTTGCAAAGCTACCCAAGCACAACAACTGCCAATACTGGGTGTGGTTTTAGTGAGGGATGATTATGTGTGGGACATACATAGTCGTTCCTGCAGGACAGTGTCATTCTACTTTTTTTAATGAAAATAAAAAAGATTCATGAAAAATGAAAACCTTCTTAACATGAGACGGCATAATATCAACCTACACTACACCTACTTTTAAGTTTAAGAGTAAATTAAAAGTAGGAGGTCAGGTTGACGTTGACAAGTCCAACTGGGTAGTTTTGTTTTTGAATTTGCATAAGTTTGCATGGTTTGGATTAAGGGAGACCCTTTTATTCTTCATTTGATATGAGATGTATGTCTGATGCTGCATAATAAATGCTGTCATTATAACCGGTTAATTGAGGTTTAACAAGGTTTATGAAAGTCACTTTTTTCAAAGAGGACCTCATTAATAATATTGAATGGTGATATTACAGTCCTTGGAAATATTTTTGAGGAAGGTTTTGTTTAGTGGGCAAATAAAAATATTATAGGATTTGTACAAAATAATGTCGGAAAGTATCCCTACTAGTAAGTGGTGCGTTGGTGGTTTCCTGGTTATGGTGATGCTTGCTCTCCTTATACTGGAAGCAACTGACGCCAACGCCCGCAAAATATGCGGACCAAATGCGTTCAGGTGTCGGGATGGAAAAGGATGTGTTGCTGGTGAGTTTTCAAAGCAATAAACATTTGATGTGTTTAATTGTGAAGTTATGAATCGACGGACGGAGGTGTAGAAGCATCAAATTAAATTTTCTAACCATAGCATTGGACGTATGCGATGGGGAATCGCACTGCTTAAAGGACTCGAGCGATGAACAAGTTCATTTTTGTTCCGGGAATTATACGGGCCTTACGAAGCAGATGAGCGAAGAGTGTGCAGCGGGCATGTATCGTTGTCGATTTGGCGGATGTATCAACGCGCAACACTTGTGCAATGGTGTTATCGACTGCTTTGATGGTAGTGACGAGACGTATGACATTTGTCGAAAAAATAGGTAAGGTTAGGTGGATATGATGGTATGGTATTGTGGACTATTGGGAATAGCTTTACCTCCAGTAGGAAATTGATCGTTCACATCATTGACCTTGACCTTGCATGGTTTTTGCAGATGTTCGAAGGATAAATTCAGATGCGATTATGGAGCGTGTATAAAAGGACCACTAAGTTGTAATGGAAAGGTAGATATGTATATTTCTGTACAATTGTAGTGCAAATATTTAAAGGATAATATTAATTTTGATTCAGCCAAATTGCCCTGACGGTTCAGATGAAACTAGAACGTTATGTGAGGACCACGTCTGTCCAATAAATAGCTTCAAATGTAATTATGGGGCTTGCATACCTGATTCAAGGGTACGGGAATGAATATATTTAAGATAGTTTTGAAGTAATTCATTTGCTTAATTGCTGTCTGTATGTTCAGGTTTGCGATAAAAAACCGGATTGTCTGGATAAAAGCGATGAATTTCAAACTGCATGCGAAGGAGATTATAATGGGACCGATATCAGCCAAGATGTCCTATGATTTTTTGGTATTGATTTATTTATCCAACAGAATCGAAGAGAACATCAAAGAGTGTCTGATAAATACTAAAATATTCAATCCGCATGGAATAAAGTAATAAAATAAGAAACACAATTATGCAAGGAGGTCTTCACGATCAGCAATAAACGCTTCTGCATTTTCAATACTTGAGAAATTAAGAAAATGGGCCGGTCGATGCACTTCATGGTAAAATTCTTTAGGGTTGGTGAGGACAATGTCGTATTTCATGTTGGGATCATGTCGAACCCCCATAAAATTGTAGTTCCACGAACCTTGTGCAGGAACCATAAAGTATCCCAAAAATCGGTCACTCAAAAGCATTTGGACTTTTTCATAGTGAGATGGTAAATATCCCTTCGGGTTGTTACCACGATCAGTATTTTGACGACCCCAGTCGTACCCACTAAAACAATACATGTTTTAAATCAATCTGGAGAATACACAATGCGATACATTATAAGTCATTAATATGTGCCGCTACATGCTTACCTTGGAGTTAGCTTATACGCTGTCAATGAACATGAACCAGGGGTGAAACTGCATGTGATGATGACCGTTTTCTCGCCATCCCATTCTGGATTCTCAGCCATGATTTTGGCATGACAAGTTATGTCTTGTGGAGACAACTGAGGCAACTCATTAGGTTGCGTATGAATCCATCCAAGCGGTTCCATTGCTATATCCACAAAATAAATCATTTGTTAGTCAAAACTCACGTTGAATACTTATGCAATTGAACTCACTTTTAAGTAATTCATGGTTAGGAAGCAATGTAGGCAAGTGGACCGTTTGATGCGTTCCCCATTGAGGTGGCATCACAACACATCGGATTTCTTTGACTTGTGGATTATCGGGAGGACTTACACCATACATATAACCTGCAATCTGAGCCCTGAAAATAAAGTTCATAATATAAATATATGTGCTCTTGCTTGACATGATAAATCGAAAAAGGATAAAAATGTCCACTTTACCTCAAATCCGAAATTATCACAAATTTTCGTAGTAAATTCTTGGGCAATATATATGTGAACCCAGTTTCCTTTATATCATCCGACGAAACATAGATATGATTGGTTCGGAGATGTAAATTGGTCGCAGATATAGCTCTCACTCTCCATTCAGTTCGTGATGAGAAAGTTTGCGTTTCGTAGTTTGATGTCGTGCTAGTAATAATCTCGTCACCATGTTTATTAACTGTGCGAGTGGTAGTCGCAGTTAATTGAGACTGTTCTTTACTTTGCTTCTCAATCTCCGCAATTTGTTGCCGTTGTTGTGAAGGGGCAGAAATCTCCATTCCGAGCAAAATGTCACGGATTTCAGATTGGGTTAGGGAAGCAACATTGACATTATTCTTCTTCCCGTAATCAGCGAGAATCAAATCTTTAAGCTGAACTTCAACTTTTATCCATTCATCGTCAGTCAGGGTGGGCCAAATATGATGGGATTCCGTAATCGTCGTCTTGTCAGGTTTCAAGATGACTTTTGTTCGCTCATTGTTGACATGTAGAGCACGGAGGATGAGGATCAATCTTGAAAATGCAGTATATGAAGATATAGACTTAAGCCAGTCGTCGTACAGATTAAACAAGACCATTTGAGGTTCGGTGGCTTTCAGAATAAGATCACCAAACTTTTCCACTTTCAAGCAGGCTTGGAAGGGCAATTGAAGTTCAGATCCCTTGATAACAATATTGGGGAAATCCAGCAAGTGAACTTCAAGTGGATCCAACATTCCTTTGCGTGTAACAATAATCTGTTTCGGTTGCTCTTCTACCGGAAGGGAGCGAATGAGAGCAGCAACTTCTTCGGCTGTTTTCCATTTGGCTAATTGACCCAAACGCTTTTGTCCAGCCCATACGGACGTATGAATGATCTTCAAAAAGAGCTGACCAGTACGAGGGTTAAAAATGAAAATAGCTCCGTTGATGGGCTTGGTAGTCAAGTTGCCTTCAAATGTTTTATGAATTGTAACGCGATACACGTTGGTATCATCCACAAACCAAATGATTTGATTTGAAAAAAGTTCTCCATAATTCTGTGAAGAAAGATAGGGTTCTGTGGGTTCAGAAGAATACAGTTGAAGAGCCTTCCTTATTCTCTCTCTGAGGACGTATAATGCAGGATTTGCCTTCATGATTTTCGCCATGGCTTGTTGAATAAGAGGTTTGCAGCCTGGGAACCAATTTCCATAAGCACTGTGCAAATTATACGCTAAATCAATGGAAATCAGCACTCCTGTTGGACTTGGATAAATGGACATGTTGTCTGTCGTGTAATCCAAAAATTTGGCTCTTGCGTATCTTTCAATATCATGGGAGTCATAATCACCCCAACGAAGCTGTACGTCCAACCAATATTTTTGAGTGGTGGTACTGTCCATTGTGTCCTTTGAATCTGCAAGAAGAAACAATAATTTCACAGTTAGAAGCTAATTTTAGAAATGAAAAATGCGAGTTTAATTAGTTCTAATTGGATTGAAAATGATTTATTTTAAAAGTTCTCACCTGCAAGAAGTGAAGGACGTGAAACGTTCCATTTGTAAGCTGCAAACAGAAGAATGTCGGCACAAGAAGAATTCATTTTGTATGATTTCCTCGGATGGATTGTTTCTTTCTGTACAGTCTCAACTTCCAAAGCGTCCAATTCTAAAAAAATATCAAAAAGACAATTAAGTTTCTATTTCACATTTGTTGTTCATTAAATGTAAATAAATAATAAATTCACTAACCTTGATCAAACACCTGACACAAGTCCATAATGACAGACTCGTGGATCTTTTGCCACAAGTGAGCTCTAAAAATTTGAATTAAAGAGATCTTTAAAGTGGGGATCTTGCCATGCATAAAAATTCCGGTAAGATCAAGCTGGACTTGAAACCCAACATAGACATTTGCTCTGTTGATTGTTGGAGACCACCAAAGTGTGAATCTACGGTTGGGAATTTGGTTCAATCCAGATCGCTGAGCGTTGGTTAATTTCTTGTATTTCATAGACTCCTCAAAACCAGATGCTTTTTCCCAAAACAATCCTTCCCATGTGGGGAAATAAGTTCCTTTGAATAAAGTGTGTTCCAAAATCCCTTCAACCCCTCCTAAAGCCTGAATCATATCCGTTCGGTAGTTGTTCAAATTCCACAGCTTGCCGTCGTGACGTTGATGAGTCCACCAAAACGGATTTTGCTTAAGCACTTGATAGGCTTTAAATTCAGTACGAACTCTCCAGCCCTTGTCGTAAGCAAGTGTATGCCTATCCTTTTGAAACAAGGTGTTGATACGAGGAATTCCTCTGTCCCAACTGTCCTCCAGATCTTCTAGAGTCAACCGACGGTTTTGTGCGTTTGCATCCTGTCGTTTCAGAGCATATTCAGCCCAAACCCGCTGGGAGTCAATGAATTCAGCTTCCCATGGTTGGATATATCTGTAATCGTCAGAATTAAGATTTTAAACAATGACAAAATGACGAACAACAAATTATAACAAAAGCATGAAGTTAATTAAACTTACCTATACAGGTTAGGAATCAACTGATCTTCGTCGTGACTCATTCCTGATCTGAAATGTGTGATTCCCACATCCGTTTGCTTACTCCACCGTAGATCTGACTGGGGGATCAAAACGTGACCCATAGACAACATACCCAAACCACCCAATTCCTTTGGAGTGTAGAATACGACTGGAGGAAATCGTGAGGGCATTTTGGAATTTAAACCAATCTTAATACGTGTCTGAATTTTGTTCTCGCACTTCACAAGAAGGTCCAACAGCTCTTGAGTATTGACTACAGCTTCTCGGAAGTATGTCATCAGACCGATGAGTGCAGTGTTCCACTTGTTCACGATTTTGGTGAAGGTTGTGGATCCTGATGCCATCAAAATTTGTCTAACTCGATTGTGAAATCGAGACATAGACTCATCGTCAACTCGTAGAAAACATTGAGCGGTTCTCTCCTTCGTAATGTCATTCTGAAGATTCCATACACCGTCTCTGTGCGTAAATTCTTCATGGGTGGTCCGACACCTAAAAACAAGAAAAGTTGATGTTCAATAAATAGTCTCTTTTTTGTAAAGAAATTTTTGAAACGGTCTAGCGAATACTCGAGCCAACCAAATTCAAATCGGTTGGCGAAATGTAGAGAGCAACTTCTAAAATAGTTATCCAATTTTTGGGGGAACGATTTTTCAAAAATGCCCCCACCTTGCTCATTAGAAAGTAGAAGTACTAGTGAAAGACTTTAACAGCCGAGTCTTGACTGAAAGTGTTATAAAATCGACGTAAAACATGAAAGTTTTTTGCACCTAATTTACATACAAGAAATACAATGTTAAGTGTAGATAAGGGATCCCATAAAACAGTTACTATATTAATCATTACAAGTCAACTTTTTCATAATAACTAATTTTGTCGTTTTATCACAATATGCGTTGATACAAAATATAAATTCAATGCAAAATATACATTTAAAAAGTAAATTCAAGTGCTCACTTAGGAAGAATTCGGCATTCAAACCCACACATATTGAACAACGAGTTTGGATTATCCTGCAACCAAAATAATAAAAAAATGTCAGTAAAGTTCTACAATCAACAAATCTAGCCATGGTTTACATTACCTTGGAATACACACTGACGAAGCTGTTTTCCCATTCAACTGTGGTAACCGAACGAGGCAATCGATTCTTAATGTCCCAGAATACGGCACGACCCAAGTTTACGTCATGTTTCATCAATCTCATTCTTGCATCTCTAGGCCAACATTTCTTATTGTTGTAACCTACAATATTTTCATTGTTGGGGTCAGGATGCTCTGTCAAATATCTCTGAATAAGATCTCGAGCTTCCTCAGCACTGAAGCGGAATAACACATGGATCCTATCAATATATCGTGTATATAGACGGATAGGATGAGCTGTCTCTGTTGCACAATCCTGGAAGGTTGTAAAATCGTTAGGACTTTGTGGTGGTCCCGACATTTCGGAGGCTCTTTGGAGTCCAAGAACGAGCAAGTCGAGGACCAAACCGTAATACTGGAAAATAAAGGTTATTAAATTAAATTTGATAAGTTAATGATATGACGGTCAATAGATCAAAATTTCTTTACCTGCACAATGAAAGATGCGAATTGAAGACCTCGGATTATACCGTAACTGTTTGTGTGATTCATGTCTTTGTAGTTAATCACAACATTGTTTTTAGCAGTCATGTAATCTGCAATATTGTGATCAACAATCAAACGCAACAATCTGTTGAGCAGTGTCAAGTCCATCTTCTCGTATATCTTTTCATACGAGGATTCTAGGAGGACGTTACATTCCCCTTCGCTTGTATCCCAAATATCTTGCAAATTATTTATGCCTTGGCAGAATTTGTAGAGAAGCAGTGGAGGTGGCTCTGAATCCGCAGGTTTCACCCATTGAGGGAACAATCGTCGTTTATCCGCTTCATACCATAAGTACTGATCCAAATAGGCATCCGTTATCTTTTCTAGCGGCTCCACATCATACACGGGAATCAAATGAGAGTACAAATCCATGAATTCAATCCCAGTTTCTTTGAATGCTCGTTGAGTCAACAAATGTCGCTTTATTCTTGACAATGCCTCATGAGGATTGTCGTAAGCTTGTTCAATCAATCCAAGCTCCTCTCGCTGGTTCTGGTTCAGTCGGGATTTGACACTAAATTATCAGAATTAATAAAATTATTGGTTATAAAAATAATTATTAATGAAAAAAACTTTATGAAACCTGTAAGCTTCCTTGAGTCTTTCCAAAGCTAAAATTAGCAGCTTCGTATCGTGTTTATACGAAAGCGGAGGAAACGGAATCGGCGAGAATCGTCGTGACTCCAACCAATGGACTGTGGTAGTGTAGATAGCAATTGCTTCTTCTGGTGAAATATATGGACCATCCTTCAGGTAATTGTGTTGACGCTCTTGTTCAGATTTCAAGTACAACCGCGTGAGGCGACCAAGATTCTTTTTGCAAACAGTCTTATCAACAGTGGCACCTCGCCGTATTCTTTCTCGGTTGTAATGAGCTGTATTAGTCCACCAATCCGACTTCATTTTTACGAACCGCAGAATCATGTTTTCAACTGGTGTTGGAAGTCCAGGAACTTTCCAAGGAATGTTTGCTTTCCAGCATCTCCATGCTTCAGACAAGTGCTATAGGATACAAAAAACGGACATTAAAAACGATCATTGATAACAAATCCATAATATATGTTTAATTCCAGCTTTTTACCTGTAGAATTGTTTTAGCTTTATTGGCCTTGATACCTTCAGGCATCATATCCACAATGTCGTGCATGACTGAGGCTCGAAGCTCCAAATCAAAATGACTTTCAACTCTTTGTTTTGTCACGGTCTTTGCAACACCTTTAGAGTGGCGTCCTTCAAACTGCCGAGAAAGAAGATTTCCTAACCATCGCTCCAATAGGGGAGTGATTCCTCGCATAAAAAAGAGCCAAACTCTCCATCCGGGTGCCCAGAATCCACAACCTGGCCCCTTTCCAACTGGGCCCTGAAAATACACTTCATTGAAACCAACTATGTTTTTGAATATGGAAATTAAAGTTTATTACGGTATTAAATCTGTAGTAAATCAAATGTTTCAAGTCCTTGCACATTCGGATTTGCCTCATCAACTTGTATTTGTATCTGTACATTCCCGTTAATTGCCCAACGTGGGCAAATATATATTGCATACCATCCGCCAATTGAAACGCATCCACGTTATTAAGACGGTATTGGACATGCGAGTCTACAATCAGTTTCGTCAATCGCAAAATTTCTCTGCACAGATGAAAAGCGTTTCCAAAACGCGACTTTTTTCGCTCCTTCGTTGTGAGAGTTTTAACAGGCTTCAAGTTGAAGTTGTAATCCAAGTGCAAGTAATTCAAGTTCTTGCGGTGAATAAGCAAATTCAGCATGTTGTATCCTTGTCGGCAAACCTAAACGAAATTGTATGACAGTGAATAAAACTACGCCATCAGTCGAGTATAAATAATATTAAAATAGACGTACTTGTAACCCTGCCTCCACCCAATCCAGTTTAGTACACTGGAAGAATTTTGTAGCCTTGAATGATCGGAAAAGGTATCGTTTCTTCTGGGGCTTAGGAGGTCGGTGTTTCAGTGCATTGAGAACGTAGTACTTTAATAGCTTCTGGTACGACACCCTAACCTTTACAGGTTGACTGGGAGGACAGTGCTCCTAATAATCAGAATTTTATTATTAGTAGGGCAAGCAGATATACTCTCGTTTATTAAAAATCAAATACAATATATAGTACCCTACCTTGTACCAAGTTTTCACTAGTGGAATATCAACTGCCCGTCTTGTTCGGCCTGATCTCATATTGAAAGGACGCGGCGCCCATAGCAAGGCAATTCCGTTTGCTGTGTGATCATTGTACAACGGCAAATGATTCAGAAATGGTTCAACAAATTCCAGTTCGAATTCTTCCGATTCATCAAAATCATCCGACATTGACTGCAAAAAAAACAATCAGTAATTATATAATGAATAATGACTTTATGAACATCAAAAATAGAGACCAGCGAACCTTCACTGCATGACGATGAGAAATAGGGTTAATCAAAGGATCAAAATAAAAAGCAGGTAAATCGGGATCTTCCGTCTTGATGAAAACAACATTTGGGGCGTGATACCTAAAACAATTATAAATCATTATTGTTGCTTTCCTTAACAGGGAAACAAAAATTTAATTATATATTCAAATGTAGGGACACAGCATAGCATTCACCAAACTCATGGTTGACTACCAACACCAATGCCCCCGGAAGCAAAACACTTAACTGATTGAAAAATATGGTATTGACTAATTCAAACAGCAATTTTCTGTATGTGTTGCTAGTAGGTTCGCCAAATATTTCTTTGGTGAACCCAAAACTTAACACAATTGGTGTTCATATATTGATAGCAAACCATGTACTTACCAAGAAAGATGGACAAAATTTGGCATGTTATTGTACAGAAACGGGAAAGCAATCCGATACTCTGTACGAATAGGCTGTCGAATAATGATTTTATTGATATCATTGAATTCGTTCCAGTCTTCATCTCTGGAATATTAAAAAGTATAGGTTAAGCTTTTCAAAATTTTATAACATATAATGTAGAAAATGTATCAAAACATACAATTGACTCGCATCCTTAATCAACGGTTCAAACTTGGGACCACCAGGAATTGCCATGTTCAAAGCTTTTGCTGTGAAGAAGGACTTGAGGTCAAACAGATAAAAATAATTACTGTCCACCAAATCCGTCAATAGCTGGTTTGCAAGACGATACAGCGTAGCCATAATGGGAAGCGTCAGATGCCATGTTCGATACGACGGTCCATTCACCAGCTTAGTATCAGACAATGGATTATGGTCATAAAACCAATTCAAAACTGCATTATCTTCATCAGGATCCATATCCATTTGAATAGCCTCCAGTGGCTCGACGTCTAACACATTGTCAGCATAATCCAATGGAGGTTCTTCATCATCAAACGGTGGAAAACGCATTCTTTTGAAATGACGCCTGTCTCGTTTCTCTCGTCTCATCATAATCCACATTGAACTAGAACAAAATAAAATCTTATTTCCAACAATCTACTACCCTAAAATAAGTAAATTAAACATACCCCCACTGAGCAATATAGACTGGTTCAATCACCCAAGGGATTTCATTGACAAAAGTGATTGCTCCAGTAATATGGTAGAGCACACTGACATCCCGAATTTGTTCCCAAGGCATGGGCATATTTTCCAACAGCTTCAAAACCGCATGTGGCATATACTTGAGTGCTCCCAGGTAAACTCGTTTATCATGTCTGTACTTCCTCGAGCTCATATCTCCATGATCTCTTATAATCTTTCGAACATGTTCCGGAGGCATATCCTCCTTCATTGGGTCTACAAACCCAAACTTTCTCTTCTCTTCATACCGTTTCATCTGAATCTGTTGCCACTTAAGGGCTACACATAAAATATAAACACTACAATTAGCGAGGAACTCTTCAACTTGTCAAAAATGGTACTAAAAATAATTTTTACAAAAATCTACCTTTCTCGTGTTTCTGATCCTCCGAAAGTTGTGCCCCAGTCCCATCTTCATACTCGTTAAATCCCATTAAGCCGGGTGGAGCTTCTGACATGTTATATCCTGGGGGTGGAGGTGCCATTTGTCCAGATATCATCTATATAAAAAACAAATCAAACACATATTTGATAGATAACAACACATAACAGAAGATAAGGTAAACACGGCTTTTATTTAATTAGTTACCTGTTGTGGTGGTGGAATTTGTTGTGTAGGCATCATCCAAGGGTGCAAGGGGGGAGGCATCCCTGGAGGCACCATAAATGGTGGTAACGACATGGCTCAGAAGAACCAAACAATGAGGGTGGGGTTTTATTGTAGTGTTTTTCTATACTTTTTAAAAAAGTTAATGATTTGATTGAAGAAAAAATAACCTCATCAAAACTGCATTGATTGAGGCCGAAGTGGAAAAAGTATAGTAGGTTCTGTTAGTGAACGTCGCAGAGAAGAAGCGGATTTATTTCCCGGCTTCGATATGGACGGATGATGTGTAAAAAGAGTGCTAGATGGCAAAACATACTCCAACCTACGTCTACAGGTAGTAGAATATGTCTCATCTCATCAATGTCTCATGCAAACATCCTTTTTAAAGAATAAACCGGGTAAACGGGTGTACCGAAGTATTTGGAAAGATTGGACATTTTCGTCCGGTTACACCGTCATTATACA
>JAQIWQ010000345.1:0-18326 GCA_034695825.1 Folsomia inoculata | reverse complement strand
TGTTAAGTAGTCGAGAAATTCTGTGGTACAGTTTGTTTAAGCAATTTATAATGAAATGGTGCTTTCTTTTCGTCAGCTCATTATTCCTCAGTAATCTTTTGTATATTACTTGCGAACATAGTGGGATTGAATTTCAAAGAAAGATGAGTCTAGTCAAACTAATGTTTGAACAGGATTGATTTCTCGTTTTTGGATGATTAGTACTCCCCAAAATACCCTAACGAGGCATGCAATCTTCTAAAATCACTGCATGGCAAATTACAAGTTGTTTTTCTGTCAAGCATGAGCAAGCGTTTAAGACAGGTTTCCTGCATTTTGGTGACAATAAAGTTTAGCCCTGAACAAATAACAGCATTCGACACGTTGGCAAACAATATTAATAACTGCAATTCTGAAGCTACACAACATAAGACCTTCATATCCATCCCAATTTCCCAGTTCTGCAAATTATATTACTGAAGCTGATTTTTTAACTTTCTGAGTCCTCTTCTTGACCATCCCAGATTGCGAAACAGAACAGATAAACTCAACAAGTCTCCCAGTAATACCTTAGGTTTCATATTCCCTCATGGCGAAGGAAGAACAGTTGTTGTTCTTCACAAAAAAACTTTCTCCTGACTTTAATCATAATTGGCAAGAAAAAAATTCTAGACCATTTCTAGAATTCCAATGGAATATAACTTGTATATAACCCTTTGCAATCCACCGAAGACTCGAAATAAATGTCTTTCCTGACTTCTCTTCTAACAAAGAGTCGAAAACTCTTGAACTAGAGTTGTTGAATCCAGCGGATGTCTGGCTTGCCCGTTTTCAGTGCCATTCATGTCTATTCCCGCATCATACGATCACATCTCAACAGTAAAATATCACAATGTTTACGCCATGCATGCTTCTACTCTTTTTCATTCGTATCTCGGTATATAAACGCACGTTGTGAAAGTTGGCGTTGACTCGAGTTGAACATGGAATGGATTTATGCAGACGTGTTTGGGTAAATAAATTTGGATTTCAGAGAAAGTCCCTGACTCCTTCTTGCTATTGAAGTGGTAGGCTATTTGGTGGCTACACTACACTAGAGAGTGAGTCATAGCCATACTTTGTGAAAGGGTGAAAAGAGTGCAATAAAAACGGGAATATATATTCACTGCCACCATTATAACGATAGTAGTAGTAGTTGTTTTGTACTCCAGGAGGAACGACAGAGAAATAGCAAAAATGTTTCCAAGTAGTATTTCTACTCTGACCCAAATTCTGTAATCTCAAGTCGCCCATTTGGTATGATACCTTGACTTGAGTTATATAAATGGACACTAACTGCTTTCTACGTTGACCTGATGTTCTGCTTTCTCTTGTCATCAATCCAACACAACTCTGTCAGCTACACCATTATTTATAGTGCTGCATGATGTTGTTGTACAAGTTGTTGAAATAAAACAGAAACAGTAACAATTTGCAAAATTTCGTCCATCTCCTGCATATGTACCACTACCACCCACTCCAGTTGAAACATTCTACATTAGTAGTGGGTTACTAGGGTTACGCTAAGGTTATTGGGGTGAGGCATGCTGTAATAACTTGGCCTGGCTGCTCTTTGTTGGTTAAATATTAATGGGGTTGTACATAATTTACCTCCACGTTGTTGAGAAAGTTGATGATTCGTCACTCCAGGGGATTTGTTGGGGCTTGTAGTAGTAATAGGGCATGTGCATGTCTTTCCTGTTATGCGGACTATTCCACATAATGTGGATGGTCCTTTCCCTGAAAGCCTTGGTGAAAGCAAGCTTGGCTGATTTTTGGAAGCAGAAATTGTTGGTTGTGGAATTGTGTCTGGTATTGGCGTTGGCGTGAGGCTTCTAGTTCTTGATTCTCTGGATGCAGATGTAAACGTAGATCGGACTGGAATGAAGCTGCCAGAAAATCTTTTGCGGCCAGTCTGTGGTTCAATTGGAAAGAAAGAGAATGAGAAACTGCAGTTGAAACCGGATAATTTCGTGGGTGATCACAAAAACTGGAAAAAAGCCCTACCCTGCGTCCCACCCCATCATTTTTCATACACAAGACTTTTTTGCCAGAAATTGATGAATCTTTACATGCCAGTAGATTATATATTTGTTTTTCGAATGTTTGTGGTTAACTTGTTCCCCACCAGATTCCAACATTCAATAAATAATAAGTCTGGCCAAAACTTGCAAACTATCTAAATAAATCAAATATAAAAGCGAGTATTTTAGATGAGAAAGTTCTCACACTCTTGAATCGAACTCGTGATCATTCAATCACATTAATTTTATCTCCCTCCCCCTACTACCTTTTAACTTCTTTATACCCGAAGAGTGCTGGCTACTTTGGCCAAAAGTGTTTAAAAATTCAAAGAAGGCTGAACGCAATTCACTCACAGTCATCAGTACAGCCAATGGTTAATATTGTAGCACAAGTTGCAAAACTTTTGCTTTTCTACAACTCGAGTTGGCAAAAGGCTAGGTTTAACGGAAATATGCAAATGATGATTCATACTGGTACTGTAGTTGCTTACCTTCTTTGGAAAACTGCTGCTCCGAACAAGTCTTGGACTTGTTAAAGGTTCCACTGCTGTAGTTCTTAGTATCACGGGTGACAAACTTCTTGCACGTTTAACATGAATTTCTTCCTAATCAAGAGATGAATAGCAAAAATTTAGCAGACCCCTTCCTTCTTTTGATTTGTATGCAAGACATTTACATGTTGAGTATTCACAACGTATGAAGATCTCTGGAGAAAGGCTCCAGAACTTTCTCCTCTCATTCCATCCGGTGATCTTAGTTGACTTAGACAAAGTGGAATCGATCTAATTTGTGCAAATGGGGTAGATTTAGTTTTTGAGGAATTATTACAGGTTGTCGGTTCTGTCGTTCCTTTCCCCTGCTGTTTTCGTAATTTGTTGCCTGGAACTTGTTGTGGCTCTTGCGGCTTCAGACATTTTGCGTGTCGCACGTGTAATGCAGATGACGATGGCTGTTCTTTACATAGCGATCTGAATGAATAATGTTCATGGGACGACAACAAAGCGAAATGAATTCAGTCAAGACAAGACTCGGAAATTAATGCTTTGGATATACATAGAACTTACCTAACTTTAAGTTTAGCCCGAATGTAGCAGGATTTCATGATGAAAAGAGTTAGTTGTGCAGAAGTCTTATTTAATCAGATGAACATTATGTAAAGGAGGAGAACAAATAGTTAATGATCTGTTGAGTTGGTCGACATGAACTTGAATGTGAACAAGAAGCGAATAATGCAATGTGATGACTACGAAAAATGAGATTCTGTGGTTAAGAGTTAATCCCTTTTGTTGCTGTTACTACATTATAGGATACATATAATTATACCTCCGAGGCAAACCACTTCCTATCTATGAGATTATAATTTAGATCAGCAAGCAAGGTAGAGAGAAATATGTTATCATGTCATGAAAGGGAGGGAGAGTTGTGTGAATTACTCGAGATTAAAATTATTGTGTCCAAATAATTAACTTTTTTATTCATACCATTGTTTTCGATAATGGAATAATACGGAATACTATACGACACTCTATCATATATATTTTAAAGTTATACGTATCGACATGCACTCATTATTACACAGCAATCTCACATCAGATAAAGGCACACCCCTCAGTATATAGTAATTAAAGTATAAACTGTTAAAAGAAGCAGTACATATAATTTGTAGCACCAGCACATTATGCATCTGTAGTAAAAAGATCACGATTGTATGTCCCAGATTTCTGCAAGAAACGGTGGTAGTTTTTTGTTCCGCAATTTAAGTGAAAAGCACATTTCTGAGTTAATGTTGCCTAATGTTCGTAGTTCGGTTAGCACTCCCAGTAGTTTGGCGAAGTTCACACCTAAGAATCATAAAATGAACATGGTGTGATGTCAGTGTGCTGATAATGGTAGAAAAATGTCACAAGAATTCCAAATTACCAGGTCCAACGGGATGGAGATATTCAACATAACTACGAAGTGCTTCCAAGTAGATCTCTTGAATTTTTTCGACCTTCCTAGGTTCCAACAAACAAGGACGTTCTGAAAGCAAATAGTAAAATTAGTCCAGAAGTGGCAAAAGATAAACTAGTGCAGAGTTGCATTCTACCTGAAAAAATTACGATGGCAGTGAGGAGAGCATATTCCGCATTGTCCACCTTCATTGTACACATGTGACTAATAAAGACAATAATAAGCACATTGGATATTGAAATAAAGAAACACAGTAAAACCCAATTAGACAAAAATTGAATTACCGACAGAAATTAAATAACGGATCAGCAGAATCTCCAACACCGGCTAAACTGTAATTTTCACGAGTATACGGGTGATTGTTCGCAAAAATTATGGTATCAGACTGATAGTCATATCTTCTGGCGGTTCGTAACATCATAACTTCGGAGGAGCACGCCTGAAATTAAATTAATGACCGTTACTTGAAAGTAGATTTGATACACCCTCACCCTTATAACACTAAAACATAACGCAATTTAAAATAAACAGTTGCAGGGATCTGTTGAAACATTTAAATCAAAGATCAAAGAAGTAATTTGATTCTCTCGAAGCATTGTATCGAATCCAGGCAAGCGCTTGGATAACTCGACGGTGAGTTGCACGGTCAAGATTGTCATTTCCGATGATTGAGCTTTGCTTCACTATCGTGAATATTCACCGGTGGGACCTTTATGAGAGAGAGGTATAAACCAATTTGATCTCCACGTACCTTTAAAAGCGTTATTTGATCCTCCCGTTCGAGTTTATCAAAGCCAGGTAAGCGTTTGGAGAATTCTACGATTAGCTGCACAGTCAATATTGTCATCTCGGTGATGTGACGGAACCGAACCTCACTTGCGTCCTCTCCCTCATTTGGATGCGCCTTTATTTATTGCGAAAGAAAAGTTACACACAGGAAATTCCCAACTCTTTAATTCAAATTATCGTCATAAAAATAAATAGAAGGAACAAACAAGCATGATAGAGCGCTAGAAGATTTTTTTTTGAAATAGAGAAACAAACATACACATTGCCGCTTGAGATCATCATCGGTAGGTTGCTCGAACTCATCTTGGAAATATACCAATCGGTTTATGAGTTCTTCCTGTTCAACACTTAATGAACGACCAGCAACACGAATTTTTAATGGCGGCTTCTCCGTGTCACTACCAATACCAACCAGACTCATCCCCACCATGCCGGATACCGAAACCTTTTCTTCCTGCAATGCAAATCAAAATAGTTATTGTTCCAAGTAATTTGTTAACGTTGCGACTTTTATATAAACCGTAAAGTACATGCCTTAATTTCATCATCGTTAGGAGTGGGTGACTGTGTCGTGGAATTTGGTTTATCCTTCTCTTTTTGTGCTTTCTTTGCTTGCCTTTTAACAGCACATTGGTATTCAGGTACAACACCTTGAAATGATAATGATACATATGACATAATAAACATAACCTCTACAAATTCTTTTTTTAACTAAGTTTATAACTAATTCCTTACATTCCGGTCGCATTCCAACTCCAAGGCACTTTTTAAGTCTGCATTCTTGACATTTTCTCCGCATGTACATATCAATTTCGCAATTATTGCCATACTTGCATTGGTACACAGCATTCTTTGTGATACTCCGTCGGAAGAAACCTATTGAAAATCACCAGTTAATTACTCTCATTGTCATTTTAAAATGTTTTAAATCATATTGGTCCAATACCTTTGCAGCCCTCACAGGTAAGAGCATTATAATGATACCCGGACGCCCTATCTCCACATACCAAGCACAATTCTTCCTGCTGTCTTGGAAGAGTGCCTTTAAGTTTTATTTTCTTGTCATTGCCTTCCCCTAAATCTTCACAACTATCAGCGCTGAAGTCGCTAAACACTTCACCCGGGGACCCCATTCATTTATCTTCTTGATCTGTACCTGCCACTGACCACACCACCATGACCGACGGGACAAGAGCGGCAGACAGAGGAGAGTCAACAGAGCACCGGGTGAGGTTAGTATTAAATGGAACAAAGAGATGGATGTATAATTTTGACAATTTTATATGTATTGTGGGATTGTATGATAAGGTATTTATGGATAAGGATAAAATGAGTAATAAATGTAATGTTGGTGGTGTAAATAAACAAAGGAATGGGTATTTTGACCGAGGGAAATGAATGTTGATTGGTTTTAATGGTTTGATTGTGTTTACTGAAAGGGAGAATAAGAATTTGAACAACAAAATTTAACACGAGCACACACAATAGCACTAATTGAACCCACTGAAAGTGATTTGATTTCCAGTCCAAGGGCAAACAGTCAGCCAGCAGAGCCAAACAGCCGCACCACACACCACACATGTCCCACTAAAATTATGGACATCCACATCACATGTCCAGATTTCTATTACATGGATATTGATACCAACTATTTAAATACATCTCCTTCGTCTGGAGGATAAATGGTTTTTAAATAGTTTTTGGGAAATTAAGGCCATGAAATAAAACTGGAGAATGGGATTTGTGGATGATGTCTTGAGACAAGTTTCTTTTGCTATATCAATGATCATGCTGAGTAGATTGGATGAATGAAGAGCATTTACTACTGTGCTGTGGCTTTGTACAAGTTAAAAGTAAATGTGTTGTACTAGTTTAGAGGCCCTTCATCAATGATTGTGGTGGGTATTGCAGGAATAATATTGAAATGTGTCAAATTCACTTTCATGAATTTCAACCTCACATTTAAAGCTTACTGAACAGGCTCATCGAATTGGGTGGTTCGCTTGCATGAATACGTTTTATCGTGTAGGATTCGGACATGTAACATATGAATACACAACACAGCAGTAGGGACTGTCAATTTCAACATTTCAACAAACATTCAGATTTCCACATTTGAATTTACAATGTTAAGCACAACTTTTCAATGCTATAATTCAAATATTAAAATTTCTACATTTTCTAAATTGAGCTTCATTCGCACAAACAAGACAACGGGATTTTATATAATAGATATTGTAATACCATACTATAGACTTAAAGTGAGACGAATCTCATGCTAACTCCACTGTGGGCCTACCATATCTCCCTCTGCTAAAATCAAATGGGATTAAGAGTTTGGAAAGTGAAGGTGGATGTCTCTCTCATTCGATTAATCAAACCCAATACACTTTCTCCTGTTTCCTCCCACGCTTTCTCCATTCATCCGGTGGTACTGTATGAATATCGATATCAATATCATTGACCATAAAATGAAAATAGTTTAACATGTTGTAGACTGTATTGGTTTGATTGTGGTTATCGATGGTGGTCATCGTCTCAAAAATCTTCTTTATCTGGATAGAATGAATTGATTGAATAGTATGATATGAATGAATTTTAGTGATAAATAGGATATACGTATTTGAGTAAAGTTACATTCCTACCTTTAGTTGTGAAATGTCAAAATAACTTGAAAATAAGTGGGTTGTCATTTCTTTGAATGCCGTAACTGATAAATCCTCCTCGTGAACATTATGTCAGGCAGACGTATTAATCTTATTTCATTTTGATTTGATTTGCAAACTAATAAACTTTTTGGTTCAAATTGCTTTACTGATTGTCATGCAATTCATTCATTAGGCAATGCAATAAAATGAGTAGTGTGCATGCAACTCTTGTTTGCATTTATTTAGACTTCATCAGTCGACTAAAATTAAGGTATTGTGAATTTTTATTGGATAAAAATTAAAATTAAATTAAGCATACATACTAAATACAGAATGTTCCACCCATACAAGAGCGCTCAATAATAGTAAATGCTAATGAGCTATGATTAATTATTATAGAAATGATAATTGGGGATAATGATAAAAATTATAATATTGTATAAGAATGTATAATTTCATGTAGATTATAATTTAGTTTTAACTGGTAAGATAGGCTTGATTATTAAAAGTAGATTAGGAATAGTCGCCAAATTATTAAAAATAAATCTTCAGGATCCCCCAACTCTGCCACTATGTCCCAACGGGTAAAGGCAATTGCAATCTTTTGGACTCTATGTAATGTTTTACATTTTGAATTATATTTGAATTGTCTAAGTAGAGACAAGGCCCCAAATTTTTCCAGAGTTGTACGGAAAAATGGCTCCACGAAAGCTGAACGTTGGGTTCGTCTTGGGAGGGTCCATGCGGACCCTGAAGAAGAGGTCGGGGCCCTTGGTTGTGGTCCTGAAGGATTGTGACGGCCATTGAAGCCAACTTTTTGGCTGGAGGTAAATGGGATAAAGAGTATGAGAAGTGGGTGCCAAAGCCCCCACTAACCATGACACCCCCCCCCCATTTAGGTACAACCCAAAAGGGGGTCGCGAGCTTCCTGGATGCGATGGTTGGTCGGTGGGCTGGAAAGCGGGTGGCTGGAAGATGTTACCCACCCGGGCAGTACAAATCAAGCCCGGGGTGGGTAACAGGGTTGATATCTGTTTGGTGCCTTATTACTGGCACAGATGTACGTCGAGAAAGGGGACGAATCTGAATCTGATTGTGCCGGTAATTTTACCAGGTTGGTTCTTTGGGGCTGGGCAATCCAGCCATTTGGTCCTTTTACTTTCGTGCCCGGGACGATCCGGTTGGTGGACCCCAACCCCGCGGATAAGAATTTCGAGGGCAACATCCTGAAAGTAGGAAGGTCTTTAGTTGCGGCGATGGAGAGTGGGAACCACCTCTCTCCATCGGCCGCGAAGTTAACACGAGATAACTTAAGGATGGAGCAGCCACAGTACAGAAGAATGTGTTCTGGTATCCTCAATTAATGCCTTTCGGTTGTTACAGGGGAAGGCAGCAAAAAGATTAGTTTGTAGCCCTACAATTGCCGATATGGTTAAGAAAATTTCCCGAGGGGGTGTGAACACGGTAAAGGAGATTTACCGTACGTATTAGGTTTGTCTAAGTGTTTTTCAATACCCCTGACGAAAGACACCATTCGTGTATTGAAAGCTTGGAAAGTTAATAAACTATAGTTTTTCGCAAAAATACTAGCAATGAGAGGTTGGAAAGAATTGATATATCTGAATATATATCTATAAATACCATGATATTTTATCATGGTATTTTTATCGTAAACAATTAACGACAAAAATTAACCAAAAAGATTAAAATATCACATGAGTTGCGTCATAAGAATTTGTTTTTTAATCTCTTGACACATGATCTAATAACTGGCGAATTTTCCTTGTGAATGTATGTGTCATTTTTGTTTTCGATTTGAGTTGTGTCGTTATGTTTTGAATGGATTTAGTCAAGTCCCTTTATCTACAATCACTCTAAATGTTGTGCAAAACGGACAATTAAATTGCAGTGTGAAGCTCATAAAATATGGAGTACAATTTCATTTAACGTGTGACCGTGACCGACCACTCCACAGCATTATTCCTCGACGCTTTCCAAGATTAGATTTTTCCCATTACTAAATGTTGAATTTATTTTATTATTGAGTTAAAGTGCGTCTGCTTATTTAAGTCTTGATGATGTTAATGATGATGAAGTAGAGGGAAATACCGAATATCATAGTTAAGCTCAACCGACCCAACTATAAAACTAACCAAATGAGATTACCACTTCTGTAACTTCTCCAGTTAAAATGAGCACATTCAACCGAGTGTAACAGACAAAGATAATATTAATAATATGATACATGTCATAATGAGGCATGGCTGGATGGATGAATTGTGAAAATGTGAGGAACATTAACACGGTATGTTGACTGACATTCAATCTACTCCTAATCTCACTCATAGCTGGAGATAATAAAAATATGATAAATAGCATTAGCATCATGTTTGTCAATTGTATTTGGTAATAATAATATCCCAACCAACAGGAGGTGCATTATGAGAGAGCTCAATAAAACACTTTGCATATGACAACTGCCTGCCTATTTCTTCTTTCCTTGTATCGTACTGCGGCAATAATGAAACCAAATCTAGACTGCCAGATACAGATGGATGGGGATAAATGATGACATCCTATATCTGGTGAACAGAAGCTTATCTTATCGCAACAGGCAACGGTCAAGGATGCCTTCAATAGTTCAATCCAAATCCAAATCGTGTGTTCATTATGAAGTGGAGGCGACACGAAACTTCAATACCATAAAATTTAATACACATCTCCTCAAGACAAAATATTTGGGACTTATGAATGTCACCTCTATCAGCTACGAGTATGTACCCATATAACATCTCTCTCTCTCTAGAAAGATCAATTTTGTTACGTGACGATTATTTCATTCCAGTCTCATTTATAGATTTGGTAATATGCAAATCATATGATATGATTCATATCAAGTTGGGGGAGGTTAGAGGTACACATTTCATAAAATGGCTTATTTATGACGAACAACAGGACAGTACTTACAAGTACCTAACACTGTTTCATGCAAGCTACATTTGTTATTCTCTCCGGCATTCGGCTCGAGAAATTGGAGAAATGTTCAAAATGAATTTTTATGTCTGTGAAGAATTGCTGCGGATGCGACACTTTCAAATACAAATTCCATTTATAATTCAACAACGATTACAATTGGGAAAGTCAATGAATTTCAAATAAATGCGGAAATGTCCTGACATTAAGTACGCACGTAAAATAATTCCGTTTACAGTAGAATGAAATACCTATGCAATTATTTTGAGAATATTGATGTGACACATAAAGAGAAGCGCAAAAAGGCCGATTAAATGTGACAAAGAATGCAGATTTTATTTTCTTACACCAGAGCAAGTATCACCATTGCGTTCCGTTGTAGGATACATAGGAGACAACGACAAGATGCGAAAGAGAGAGAGATTGCAAATGCAATAAAATAAATGAGTTAACAATGAGAATGGAGTCCGACCCACGTGGTTGAACCCAGTTAGTAAAGTTTAGTTGGTCAATCAAACTAAAAAGCAAATACATAGGATTTGCACCATGTTACGAAAAAGCCAAAGCTCCATGTTTAAACCTTAGTAGACGAAAACAGCTTTGTGTTCTTAGTATACTGTGGCAAAGCTGAAACTAAAGAAGAAAAAGAAGAGTCGCATAAACAAAATGCAGCCAAACCGGAATCGCGACTGGTTTAGCTTTAGCCATTGCTCACTTTACTTTGTACTTCTTTCGAAAAGTTAAAAAAATAAAGAATTTATGAAGTGGAATACTGGTGTGGACACCTGTTTTTAACATCCCGGCTAGTCTATTGCATTCTGGTCCTCCATTTTTTTACATCTTATCATCTAATCCATTCTATTCCATGGCTCCTCCATCCAATCCAACTTCGTATATTTGTTGTATTTCAAGTTCACAACCAAAACCAACCACAGCCAAACCAACCAACTCGCACAATAATGCAATTTGCCCAACCAGACTGTAGAATGATGATAATGATGCAT
The DNA here is from genome assembly GCA_034695825.1 of Folsomia inoculata. NCBI lineage: Eukaryota > Metazoa > Arthropoda > Collembola > Entomobryomorpha > Isotomidae > Folsomia > Folsomia inoculata. The sequence goes on along the minus strand of JAQIWQ010000345.1, from coordinate 6,917 downwards.
TAAATAAAACGGACAGACAGTGAAAAGTCTAGTCCAGCTATGTTTCATTTGCAAAACTTCAATTGCAGTATTTCAAGACTTTTATTCAGTTAAATAAATAATTCAGTAACAAAATGCTACCAATGCGCAATGCAATGTTGTAACAAATACAGACAAGACCATAAAAATCACAAATCTTTGAATATAAAAGCTTCAATGAATTAATCATTATCATTACTCATTGGTACTTTATGTGCGAGGAATGACCACCACTAGGAAATAATAACCAACTTGTTCACGATTTATGCTGAATAAAGCCAAAAGTGAATAAATGAAAAAGTTGTTTATTCAGTTATGCTGACATTTTAAATAATGCTTAAAACAGTTAGGTTATTGAAATGCTGGAGATATGTTTGTCATCATCACATCCACATCACATGAGCTCTATGTATATTTGTGTCTATTGAGCAAACTATCTCAATTCCTCCAACCAAGACGCGATACTGGATGCATGCTCAGCTCGTTCAGAGTGAGATGCCCCTTTGATCTCATCAATATTGCTCCAGTAAAGTCAAAAGTGCGTCTTGAATTGAAATTTCATTTATTTGAGATGCTTATCGCCCATTTCCAATATTCCAAATCCAACTTGTCCCAGTTTTGTGAGATGGTTTCATCTTTACTAACATCACGGGTCATCAGTTTATCTCTCCAACAAACAAGTCAACGCCAACATTCAACCAAATCTCACGACTCCAATCCAATACTGCTCCAGAAATCCTCGCATCTTGAAACCATGAGAGAACAAAGATTGGGCTCAATATATAAGTACATACTGCATACCATAAAACTACAGTTGATTTGAGATAGATGAACTGAAACATACAACTTTTAAGTTAACTGTTGTTGGCTTATCTCTTTGGCCCATTTGCTTTTCAGTGACAAAATTGGTTGGGACAGCCAAGCAAAAGCATGCATGATTATCTTATACGACTACTAATTGTAAGAAGAGCTGTGCATGAATTGCTAATCATTATTCCAAAGTCAATATAGATATAGGTGACGATTTTAGGATGGTGATGTGATGTGACATTTTAATTCATTAGAGCTTTGTTTGATGGGATGAAATCAAGCTGTATTATAACATTTTTCAATTTCCTCCGGTTGCTTTGCTTAAAGAAGAATTAGAATAGAGAATAAGACGAATTCTTACCGCAGATTATTTTCAACCACCAACGCAACATGTTTGGAATGAGAGAAACAGGCGACACACACACTTTCTTCTGTCTAAATAACACTACGTAAGATGAAGATGTGATAAGATTTAGAAAATAAGACATTGGCAATTGCGATTTTGTGACTCCAATGCAATCATACCTTGAATACTTGGTCTCTTATACTCTACGCTTCCTGATTCCGATCACATACATTTTCTTTCACATATCGTAACCACGGATCGGATACTATACTATACTACGGCTTATTTTGTTTGGTTGAATGTGGTGATGTGATGGTGTGAGTGCACTAGTAAATCTACGCGAATAGATGAAAGTACAACAAATAGTAGTAGATTGAAAATCAGCGGAGCTTACGACGAAAATAAACGAACAACCGTACACAAGTTTCTCAATGGATGGAATCGGGTCCAAAAATAACTAAAATTCCTCCAAGAGTGAATTCTCTCTAATTGCTGTTGTCTTGTATATTTGTTCTTTCTTGTATAGGAAAGGAGGATAGGTTGTGTGCAGACAAGCCAAAAAAGTAATCGTGTACATGATGCGGGGAGTAAGGTGCATTATTACGGTACCGAGTTCGCAAGGTTGGCTTGATTGCTTCTTGGCTATTTCTTTCTTTGCACTGAAAAATACAATTGAAAATTAACAATGAAAGAGCATATTAAAAATTACAAGCGGGTAAAGAAAGATTGAAATCTAAAAAAAGTTGCTATCAGATGGTAATCCTGTTTCCGGTATATACATCAAAGTTGAATTCCTTTCGTCACAGATTTCTGCACCAGAAACAAGCACAAAGCACAGCAGTACTTGTACGAATCTGGAATGATAGAATTAAGTTTCTACTTTTGATATGGTTTGCTTACTTTTGGGGGGTAATTTATTATAAAGGACTGACTAAATTAAATCGAACCGTAAATCAAACATTTCTGTTATAAGATAATTAAATCTTGATACCGGTTTCATCGTATGTACTTAACCTTCAACACGGCTGAATGTGTTGGATCTTGGTACGGTATTCAAAATAACGCTGCGATTAAATGTTTGAAATTAAAACAGGCACTGCTACCAAAACTACTGCCGTCAGCAAAACCTTGATACAATTGTACCTTGTTATACCAAACAGTCGAATCCGAGCAGAATGTGGGTTCAATTTAATAAATTAATTGTAATGTACACAATTTAGTTGCAAGAAATGTTTGTGGCGCGTTGGGAAATATACATTTTCACAGATTTTGCATTCTTGATCTCCAATGATTGGTCCATTGTACCCCTGTGGAAATGGGCGGACAGACCATCATTTACCTGGACAGTATTAAAAGTTTTAAAATTCACTTTAATGCTGCCCGGTAAGATGAGCCATCGCTACCCAGAGTACTTTCTCCTGTCCATGATTCGTACACTCTCCGTCCCGTCCATTCCATAATTCCGTGATTTCATTTTCCATCCAACATTATGAATTGTAGCACAAATCTCACATGTTGCAAGGAGAGAAACTGTTCCGAATGGCTATCACCCATTCCTGACAGTACAACTGACAATAATTCTGCCATGCAAGATGAGCCATCACTCCCCAGCGTACTTTCTCCTGTCCATGATTCGGCGATTTCATTTTCCATGCAAAATATACTTAACCTTCGACACTGGTAAATGTGTTGGATTTTGGGTCTTGGGTACGGGATTCAAAAAACGCTGCGAATTAATTGTTTATGAATAAAACACGCACTGCTACCAAACCAACTGTCTGTCTGAAGTCACCGAAACCTGGATACAGTTGAATCTTCTGTCGAATCCGATCAAACTGTGAGCGAAAGTGTGATCAATTCATTAAACTGATTATAATGTAAAAAATATTTGTTGGATGATGGGAAATTTTCTTTCGCAGATTTTTCATTCTTGATCAATGATTTGCCCCCCGTCCCTAGTGGAAATGGGGGGACAGACCATCGTTTACCTAACAGTATTATTTGAATATCTACAATAATGCTGCCCGGTAAGATGAGCTATCACTCCCCACAAGTACTTTCTCCGTCCCATCCAGTCCATGATTCAGTGATTCCATTTTGCATGCAATATTCTCAACTGTAGCACAAATCTCACCACATCTGACTACATATATTTCAGGCGGAGAAACTGCTTTAGGAACAGTTTATCCGTATCTGCTCCGGAATTGAAAGTCGGAGAAAGTTCTTCGTAACTTTCTCCGACCTTCAATTTGCAATATCGAATTGTCTTATCTGACATTAACAAGATTAACAGAAACAATTGCACACTGGCTGCTTGGGGTCCAACTTGATCTTCGAATTTTCTTGTGGGGCAAGCAAGGGTCGCAGTTTCGTCCCTTAAACTCATTCTCGGGAGAACAGGAAGCACGTAGATTGGCAATTAATGAGGGAACGTGAGAAGAATGGACCTCAACTCCAATTCAACCCGGTCGTCACCATACCATACAGGGAACTGACTAACAACTTCAACTTGAACCACAGAGGAGAGTGCCACAGGAACGGAATCACTGGTGGTGTCGATAGAGCAAAGTTTACTGTGTGTGCACACACTGGTGCTGCTAAATGCTAACTCTATCCATCTAAACTACTTACTTAAACGCCTTGCAATGCAATGCAGGGCATGGGGATCATCGCAGTTAGAAGAAGTGTCTGATAATAATACTTATAATATCAAATGCTCAGTTTAGTTAGTTGCCACTTGCCAACCCATCAACTAAACTACATAACCCATGCACAAACTTATGCTGCTCAACCTTATAATAATGCTGGTTTAGTTTTAGTCAGACCTTGTTGTTCAGTACAAATAGCAGTAAGTAGTGGATGGAATATATAGGAAAACTTGCCACCCTCCTATCCAATAACCAAACCACCCATTCCTCCATACACAAAACTAAACGCAAAGAGTATCGGCATCCCAAGCCTTGTTTCTTAATACGAGAGGATCCTTCCATTTCATGAGACTGATAAGGACTGTTATGCCCGGCCATTGAGCCTCCATTATATTATAGATAGATATACCAAACTTACAAAACCATCACTTGATTCTGAGGACTTCTTTCTTGTCAACTAATTCACCCAATGCAAGCGATAACGAACGACAACCAACCAACCACTTGCACGACAGAGAAATGAAACCTATTTATTACCATCTTTAAGAAATCCTGTCTCCTGACCTGACCTCTTCTTACTTACATATTTCTTTACTCATACTTCTTCCTCCCACAGTTTACATAATTATTCATCAACCAACCATCAAAATAAATCCATCTCGGTTATCATCATATCATATCATGAAATGAACTACTGACTGACTCACAAGACATGAAATAGTTTTAACCTTTCGTTTCAAGTGTCACTCTGATTCCCAGTTGGAGATAGATCACGGGAATCAATTTCCCAACGCAGAACCCCAGTCAAACAGACATCTCCGGTTTCCATCCAATTTATTGACAGCGATTATGCAAGTCTTGAGAAATAGTTTTACTTAACGGTTAGACATATTTCCGTCTATTTCACTGCAATGCAAACCAAACGACCAACAATGACACCTTTGTAGTACTTGGATATAAATACATACTTTGATAAGGTATGTACTATCTATCTATGTACTCTATGAGTCAGAAACTAACAACTGAGCTCCAATAAAATGTCATCTATGTTTGTCAAGAATGAATAAACCAAAAGAAAGATTTCATTGATTCAACTGTTTGAGGTTGGTCGAATATGATAATTTACCCGATCATATCATTCATCCTGTTATCTTTTCAAAACATTAAAGTTTGAGTGCTGAATAACAGTTTCAAATTTATATATTTAGTAATGTGACACATGAATACCTAATGAATTTGCTTTTGAAAATACTGACTTTGCCGAAGAACCCCGTCTCATTTTCCAAATCCCCATAATCGTCTTCGTTATATTATCGCTGTCTCAAGGATGAATCGGACTACATATTCTAATGTGAAATTATTGGGAGCCAGCAATATTTTGTAGGGTTACCCAACCTGCTACATGCTGTATATTTATATATGCTTTATAAACTCATCGAGATACTAGAGTATGAATGACTATGGTCACCATCAGTACCGTTATTGTTCTGCTGGACCCAAGTTGATGAATTGTTTCTTTGTTGGTGAATAAAATTATCACATTTGCTGCACATTAAAATAGACCACAAAGAAGCAGGTTGGAAATTTCCATCCCTCTTAATATTTTCTGGCTTCTTTCACTCGTTTTCGTTGCACCAAACGAACCACACTCCCTCAATGTTCTGGACTTTGATTTGAATCAACAAATCGACCAAGACCACATCCACACGCAATGCCATAATGTTCTTGGTCATTACTTAATTTTGATATTTGGTGGCTTTTACCGTCTTTGCCCCTAGCAGCTACATATTAGTGCTGGGCAGTAAAACTGACCGAGTTTTGGCATGAACAGGTTCCTAACTGGACGGACGGAATATGTAAAGTCTTTATGTTGGCTGGTTGGTTAAGTAAAAGGTATATTAGTTGGGTCGTAGTTTCCAACACTGACTCCTCGACTTGGACGCGAGAAGCCAGGTGAAGGAAAGCCCAGACACGTTTTATCGCAGTTCAATCAGTGAAAAGGGAACCCTAGAAAAGCATTAGTCTGCAACCCATGGATATTGATGATGGTGGTGTTACTGTTAAATGTAATAAATTTCTGGGCAACAATTCATGCAGTAAAATTACTGCAGTGCATTAAAACAAGGAAATCGAGACTTTGAATCCGCCAGGCGTCCCAACTACATATGCACTAACCAAGCCATCCAACCACCCCTAATACCAAGTACCACCAAGACCAACTTCTATTATACTCCCTGCTAAGCCGTACAACATAACCACAAATAATATTGCAAACTGCAAATGGTAACTTTACAAAGGAATAAATTGGAATCACAATATTACGTGTTAAATGTTCTGCTTATTCTAAACAACTACACCGAACTCACTTTACAATGCACCAACATAGGTACAGCAACATGCCCATTGCTTTGGTTTATATAAGTGTTCTGCAATGCAAACTTGTAGCTTGGGAGCAAGGACACTCGAGCTCTACTTTCGTTTATCATCCATCCATCCTCCAGTGTGAAGTTGGCTATATTTGATGCAAACCAAGCACTATTAGCAGTATATTTTTTATCTTGGCATCCAGTCAGACACATTCTCTTGTATTCAAAAACATTTTACTCTTGTAACCTTATTGTCCTTTGAACAAACATTAACCATTGCTGCGACTCTTTTGAATGTCTGCATTCCTTTTCATCAGGAAATCAATCCGTTGCAAAAAGAACTTTTTCTCAGAAGGCTTCGAGGTAGTGGTACTGGTACTGCTTGATTGGTGATGGTGATACCAATCATCAATAAACCGCTGCAAAGCAATATGTTAAAAAGTAGTGTAAACCTTCTTGTGACAGCTACCCTGCCAGAAATGGTGTCCTCTTATGAGTATCGAATCATGCGGCCATGACGGGACGGTGAAAGTACGCGTGGAGAGTGATAGTTCATTTTACCGGGCAGGATTATTGTAGATAATTCAAATAATATTGTCATACAATTTAACCGATATTTATTAAATCTCATCTGGTAGACCATGTACTTCTTGTACAATAAACAAACAAGGTTGCGATACTTGCCTGTTACTTAATCCTTGTGTCGTTATTCGTTTTCACTAATGTCCT
>JAQIWQ010000344.1:0-18338 GCA_034695825.1 Folsomia inoculata | reverse complement strand
TACTGTCAAATAATAAATAGGGATCCTTCGAATTTATGGTTGCACTATTCTTTGTTATTCAAAACAGTATCAATAATAAATTAATTGCAACCGTGTAGCATCCAATAGCCAAAGTATGTAGGTATAAGAGCATTTGAGGATACAATGATATTCATCAACAATCGTTATGTTATAAAATATTACAACGCAATGTGATGATAACAGTATTTATGGAATGCAGGTCGTGACTAAAATTAGGTAATTTAAGAAGGATCAAGTCAAGGTTTGATGACCAAAGGAAGGTGTAAACTTAACGTGTTAGTGGTCACATCGAATTCTGCTTTTGATTCTTCCTGATGAATATCCAAAGGCACAAATACATCCAATTGTCCCACAGGGCTATCTACTATAATCCTATCGGCCCCTACAGTGACGAATACCTTTTTTGTGTTTTTCTGCAATTCAAATAACTTAATTCAACAATAATTCAAACAAATAACATAATCAAACGCACCAAATCCGGAAGCTTTATTTCAGCTTTAGCGAGATCTATTAAAAAATAATTGAAAATTTAAATAACATTACATGAAGCTTGTAAGAAAATTAACCTTGTGAAACTTGAGTAATGCTGCAATCCAGCTTGAGCTCTTTGGTGTCTATTTCTTCAACAAGTGTTTTCTTTGCAGGACCACTTTGGGGTATTATTCCAATTTCATCCCCTTTCGACGTGGACACTTTAACTTCCTTAATTCCAGGTTTTGTTTTAACCAGTTGGGGGCTGAGCTTTCCGATACACTTTTTATGTTGAAGTACTACATAATTATTCTTATCCAATTCCATGTTAAATTTTTCTTCAAGCCCTTCTATTGTGACAACAATGAGGAACGTCCGATACATGTCTGACGTCAATATTTTTTGATCAAAGAAAACGCTGTTCACAACAACCTCAAAGACTGGGCATACTGTTCCAGCTATATTCAGAAAATTATGGAGGTAAATGACTAATACATACAACATAAACTGAGAATATATACTTTACCACAACTTACTCTTGTCTTTTTCAATATGCTTTTCTCCCAATGACATTGGTAGCCGGATATCATTCACTTCATCATCCGATCCAATTGAAAGGATATTGCTCAACTGCTCATCACTGAAGTACTGCTCAGGTTCTGGAACATCGTCCGATTTGCACAGATTTATGAACACTTTGTGGTTTGTCACCATTTCTCTCGTTTTGATGCAAATCCCTATTGAAAAATCATTAAAAACAATAAATAATCAATCTATATATAACCAAACATTATTCATTTCACCTGGCTGTGGAATAATAAACTTGCACTGAGATTGTTCTTGTCGTTCACTTGGTGTAAGAATGTGGTGTCTCCCCCCAGAGGAAAGACCACTGGGAAATTGCACCTCATTTCCACTCTGGAACATCCAACCCATTTTTAAAACAACACAACCCTGTAAACCTTCGTAATAAATGTTGAATTTCTTTACCTCTTCTGAATGAGATCCAAACAGGAGATTTTTCACAAGAATTGACTCGTCAACGTCTAAAAAGTTAGCCATCGTTCCTTTAAATCCAAATCCAAAGCAAAATTCCCTGGCTAGGATTTCTCTCAATTTTTACAAAAATTTATAACATCAAAATTCAGAAACTAATCGCCGAAAGAAAGTTCTTTGAAATTCCAATTCCAAATCAGTGATCGACTCGTTGCGTGAGGATAGAAAAGAAGCAGAATTTCCAGTGTAACAAAAAAATGTACCCGGCCATCAGACGGGGCACGATGAGTATGGTGAGAGAGAAAGTCAAGGTGAAAGTTCAGTAGCATGAAAATTAATTGCAAGTCTGAAGTCATAAACCACCACAATGTTCATAAACAATTACTTTATTATTATTTCAATTCATGCTCTCATACATTACTATGTGGCATTTAATTTGAAATGTTAGTTTGCAAATTACAACAGTTGTACATACACGACGGAGAACAGGAAAATAATTGGCTCCTGTTCGACTTACATCTTCGTCACAGAAATATTATGTAGAACATCAAGACGTATACACAATATAAACCCCCATTACACTTGAATTATGGGTGTTCGCAGGGAAGTGGAGTGAATACGTTCATGTTGATTTAAATAAGAATATAAAAGACCATAATTTGATGATGGGAGGGAGGATTTGTTGGGGTGAAAGTCTGGAAGTTAAGGATTTGGAAATGGTCGAAGGCGAAATCTTGGTGGTCATTCAACATTCATGGGTACTTCATTCGATGCCACAATGTTATCACTTTGTACGGAATCATACATACCTATAATGATATAATGTTATCATTGATTACAAGTTATTACATTGTATTATAATTTCTTGTAATTATTGTACTTTGTAAATCCGTAGAACTTCTGATTTGGGCGACAAATTCCATAAGTTGCATGTTTTTATCTGGAAAACGAAAATTATGGTCAATTATATTCATCTGGTATAATATAAAGTGATTTTAATTCATTTGTATTTACCTGCATCAGGGATGACGCTGAGGGCACTAGTCAGGAAAGAAAGATTATTTAGTATGTATTCACTCACGACCACGACATATAATAGTTGTGTTATAAAACTAGTAAATTGTAAAGATATCTTACCTCACAGCTCTTAACGCAGCTCGTTTGAGTTCATCCTGTTTTTCATATTCCTATAAGATTTGTAATATTTTTCAGTAATTTCGGTTTTACCATATCTACGCTGTATTAGTTAGAATGTAAAATAAATAAAATATATAACTTTACCAGAGTTTGTAACATACCTGTTTGACAGAGTTCGCTTTCACCTTTAAAGTGACGGTGTTCTTGAGGGGGTCGATAAGACGATCCAGACGTTGGATTACTTGCGAAGGACAGAGAGATGCAAGTCGAGCCACCATTAGGTAGGTGAGCATTTTTATGTCGTAGTGGTCTCGAAGTCCATTCTCCACGTGAGTAAGAAAAGTTTGGATGTCGAGGCGATCCAAGCAAGAATCCAGAAGGGTGTACATGCATTCAAATGCAGCTTTTCGAAGGTCTAGTCCATCGTCTACTGAGTGCTAAACGGAGCACAATAAACTCAATAAAATATAATTTATGTCGGAGACGCGGATAATTGTAAATAATGAATTGTTTCTGGTTATAAACTGAAGAGCGAACATATCTACAAATGTGTTCATGTTACTTACCTTGAAGGGACCCATTTCAACTTCACGAATTAGCTCTTTCTACAAAAAAGTCAATCACACTTCATCACAATCCCTTTCTAATTTGTCTCAATCATCACTTACTCTAACTAAAGTCTCAATGTACAATTGAGGAAGGAGTTGAGGAAGCAAGTCTCGAATCAAAGCTGGCTTGTTGTGGGCTGCAGAGTTGAATGCGACAAGAGCAACTCGTCTAACATTCAAATCTGCATCTGCTAGACTCTTCAAAAACTCTCCAATTGTATTTTTCAAAATAGGATCGATCGCTTGAGGCTGGTCAACAATTGTAAACTTGACAGCGGTGACGACAGTTGTTCCTTGAAAATAATAAATCATTTTTAGTAAAATTAGTCTTTTTTTCCAATTGTAACAGATGTTCTTAGTTCTTACGGAGAAGATTAGAATGAGACTCTAATGCTGATTTCAGTCTTGGTAAAAATGTTTCAGGGTTCGCAAGTGTTAAGCGACCCAAACATTCAGCAACAACGTTTCGTGTCCCTTCTTCAGGACATTCCGCATGTGCAAATAGAGCCCCCCATATGTTTTCCGTGTACAATGAGATGTCTACTGTTTGTTGTGCGGAGATAATCTGCAAGAAATTAACAGATTTACAGACAAGATAACAGTGTAAAGAACTTAACATTCAGAAATAAACGTTAACTAACCTCTTTCAATGCATGAAGAAGTAAATATTGTTTCTTAGGTTGTTGTTGCATTTCCGACAACAGTGCAGGCAAGAATGCTGACAAATTTCCAATTGCAACAGATCCAAATGCTGTGGAAGAGAAAAGAGTTTTCCAAAAAGTACTTTTTTGAATTAATAAACCCGTATTTATTACCATATGCAGCGGCGGTCTTAACTTCCTCTGATTGATGGGAAAACATCAGCAAGATTGTATCTCGAACATTTGCAAGATTTGATAGGTCCCTAAAAGTAATAATGCCATAATTTGTTTTGAAAAACAAAAAACATCTGTAATGTAATACTCACACATAACGGCCTATTTCCCCAACGGATAACAGTGCAATCACAACTTGAACGTCTGTAAGGTTTCCTGTTTTCAAATCGCCAATAAACCGACTAGCAACGTTAAGGGCTTCTTCAGGACCTGACCCAACACTTATGACGGAAATACATTTCGCTAAACTGTAGAAGCTCTGTTTGTGATGCGAGGTTGAAAGGTCCACTTTTGTCGGTGACGTAACAGCTTCTTGTTCAAGGAAAATTCCTAACAGTCTAGTTGACGAAAAGGAATTAATCTTTGCCTTGACAAGGGCCCTGAGAAAATCCATGAGAGCATGTAGAGCAGCACCTGGCATACAAACGACGTTAAAATTGATTAATTTCATTATTATGAATGTAACTATCAAAGGATCTATGGGAGACCAGCTTCGGCTGAATCGGTATGACAAACGAATAAAGCTAAACAAACAAACAAACAAACAAGGATAAACTCACCCTGCATTAATGGAGAGCGAACAAGAACCTTCAGAGACGGCATGCACACAACTGCTGTGCTTTCTAGGGACTGTGGTTGATAGACTGCCAAAGAGGTCATCAATTGCAGCGCTTGTTGAGCGCAATGAAGATCTGCTTCACTTAACAGCGGAGATAATTCACGCACAATGCTGTCCAACAATGTTGGATCCATAAGACCATATCTTAAGAAGTTATAAGATATAAATTCCTGCTCAAGAACTAAAACAAAATACGATAAGTTACCTTTTAACAAGAGTATCAAGAAGACTCAACGTAGCAATCTTCAACGCCCTTTGATTTTTCCTCAAGAAAGAAGCAAGAACTGGAATAGCCTCAGGTAATACGGAGCGCAAATCTAAATCAACGATTTGTGATGAGGCCATCAAATTTAGGGCTTTCACAGCTAGATTAGATAAAACAAGGAAAAATATATTAGCAATTGGAGTGTTTAGGTATGGCGAGTTAAGTCAGATTACCGGTGAGTCTGGTGATTTCATTCTTCAAGCGCTCCAAAAAAATTGGAATACAAACTGGCCATTCTAATTGTAAATAGCTTCCGAGATGAGCTAACAATGTTGCCATTGTCGTGATAGCATTTTCTTTCACTTCTTGATCAATATCGGTCGCCTTGAGTCGATGAAGTACAATAGGGTAGATTTGACTTGCAATGACTCCTGCGTGTGGGTGTTCTCGACAAGAGCTGTCTGGGCTTCTAACAACCTTCACCAAAACCTGTAGAGCGGACAATGCTTCCGATGTCACTTTGTAGAACCCATCCGTGGCGCAGTTGATCAAAGCAGGTAATAAGAGTTGAATATGTGGTTGAACAACTTCAGCAGGATGAGACGACATTATACAGTAAACAAACGAAAGTGTATTTGTACGGACATTGGATGTAGAATTCTTGTCCCTGTAGAAAAGATACGAATCTGCATTTGCGCTACTTAAATATTTAGCTTGGACTTACGAAAGACAAACGAGAATTCCACTCATCATATTGGCAAGAAATTGTGACAAGCATCCAGGAAGGACTCCCACAAGCTCTTGCAAAAGCTGCAAAGCAGCCTGACGACTCTTAATGTTTTTCTCTTTTAGTTGTTTTTGCACCATCTTTACCTACCGTTAGAGAATATATAAACAATTTATAAGTGCCACGCAGCATGATGCTGCCAGCATCTAGGTACTCGTAAAACAATGTTTCATACCAGTTGTGGGATTTGACCATCAAGAGCTTGAACAGCATCAGTTGCAGCAGAACTAGGTGGAAGTCCGGTTATACGAGATTCATGTATTGATACGACAGCAGGCTTTGTTGCTCGAAGAAGAGCTCGATAAGCACTAAATATATCGCAACGAACATTTTCTTCACGCTCACGGAAGCGAAGGATCAACATCATGGAGACGTGCTGGTAGACGTATAATAACACGTCTGGTCGGGAAGTGATAACCGCTTCAATACATTTTGCAGCTGCTCGTCGAACCTGAAATTTTCAAAGGATTTGCAGTAAAATACACATCGACTTATGTAGAATCCGATCTGACTACTCCTGTAGTACAAGTCCTACTCCTATCCTAATTACAAACGTACCTTCCACGACATATCGTCATCATCGGAATATTCATCTTCTTCCTGATCCACTTCATTCTGAGCCTCCTCATCTTCATCGCCTGTCGTGGTATCCATGCTCTCTTCACTCATTGGATTGAATCCATCCTGCTCATCGTCATTGTAATTTGGGTCGTGGGAAATAAGTTTCACACAAAGTTGAAGTACTCCCTCAAGATGACCCAATGTTCCCATTTCTTGAGGACATCGCGTGACAAACACTTCGAACGCCTATTTTGAATTACATATTATCGTAATTTCTAAATAATTAATTGAATCAGAATGCATTTCCTGCTCCATAATCTTAATCATTTTGCCTGTAAAGTATTTTCCTTCAACTCGTCATCATCCGCACTTTTGCAAGCCTCCATCAGCATTCCAACAACCTGGTCCAAATGCTCGGCAAACCTTTGACCAAAGAGAACAACATTATGAATATATATTTCTATATTTATTATTATTCATACTTGAATTTTTACCTTTGACCTGAATTTTTGCAAACAGTAGCACAACACTGAATGTAAGTGTTTGCATGCCCAGATTGCAACCCTTTTCGCATCTCTTCCACCAAAATTCCAACCATTTTCTGGTAGTGAATCGCTCCACAAGAACTAGCTGTGATGATTCAATGATGGATCTTATCAGTCAACGTACAACTACCAATTGTAAATAAATAAGACATACCCAGGTATCCTAACGCCACAACAGTTCGCTTCCTCACAGCTTGCCGACCAGAGTTTAGCTGAGGGAGCAAAGCATCCAGAAGCATTGCATGGTATGGGTGCAAAATGGTTCCAAAACGAGACAGTAAATCGCTCAAAATATCCAGAGCTTCTAGCTGCACGGTGACATCCTCCTGCTAAAAAGATTATCAACAAGGTACAATAAGACCATTTAACAGTATTTATTTTCAAATTGTTGTTGGTTGTACCTTAGCTATCGCCACTGTTAGTTTACCAATAATTTTCTTGCAAATCACAGCAGCCAGTTGCTGAGACGTTAGAGGAAGCTCCGTAATCACGGTCTTGAGACCAATTGAGGAAATATCCCTTAGTTGTTCCTTGTCACCAGTCATGTTGGTACACAGTGTATCCACTATTGTTTCCACCTGCGCTTCCTTCACTTTTGCTACAAGGGGTCCCAAACTAGATAAATTCATACATGACACATACATTTTAAAACGCGTTCATCAATTCAATTGCCATGTAATGTTCTCATTTTGTGGCATTTCTAACCATTTAACAGCCAAATTCTGAACTTCTCCATTTTTATCCTCCAGTAACTTCAACAACATGCGAACAACTTTCCTCTCCGAGTCATCATCCAGCTTTATGGAATCCTTTTGAAGCTCTGTCATCAGGTCGTTTGTAGCCATGAATCGAAAGTCTTTATCACTGGACGTCATCTAACATCAATACATACATTAGTTTCAAACCCCCCAACCTCACGTATTATCCCCAAATCCAAAACATGAACTGACCTTCTCCAGCAAATTCGCAATGTGAAACGATACTGTAGACATTTTGGATCTTGTCCTTGTTGGGCTGTTAAGCACACCCCTAATTTTTTAGCTTTTAATCCTCACCTAAAGAAGAGCACAAACAAATAATGACAGTTCAGGGGGGATTGTTGATGTTGAATGGTGCCATGAACAATTCAAATTCAATGAGTGTAACTGTTAATAAACCTTAAAACGGAGGGTGACCAACAAAGATTTGTTTTATTAATTGGAATCCTTGAATTTTTCTACAAAAAAGAATTGAATAATATTTTCTCTTCTTCCTTTGCCTTGTTGGTGGAGAAAGAACAATCTCGTCAAACCAAGGAACCGGAGTGACGGATAGAAAGAAACCAAGAAGATTTTGAACCCTGTTGTGCTCTGTTCTCTTACTCACGCTTGCTTGATTGCCATAGAAAGCGCAGGGTTTAGTCTCTCCTCAAGCGAACAGTAATTAAACCAGGTCCATGCAATGAAAATTTTATATTTTATAATATCGTCGTCGGTATTTACAAAATGGCAAAAACAATTTTATGCACTTAAAAGGAAGGTAGTAATAAATGAAACAGTCGCATTTTAAAAATCTTAATTTCCTAGTCCATATCAGGAAGAATCTGGAGTTCCCCACCCCATTTTTCCATGTTTATCCAAATTAGGTACACGGAGATTACAAATCCAACCCAGCCCACCTGTAAAAGTAATTCAGTATGTTAGTGAGCATATAATATAAGATAATCCATAACAAAAACCACATAAGCTTCTTAATGAAGCATTGCAAACGGGAAGTAAAAAAAACCTTCAGTGCAACTTTATTTAGCCCGAGCCACTGTGCTTAACTCTGTACATAATATACAACGTCGTTAAATGTAACAGTATAGACTTGACTTACAACAGCACACACGATCACAATATACTTGCACCTCGACTGGGTCATCAGAAACTCATATATTGGGTTGCAGAATCTCCGTACAGTCGACACCCTTGGCGCTGTCGCCACCACACCACCCCCATCGGCAAACGAATCCATTTCCATGTCGTAATCACTGTAGTATCATAGCAATGCATAAAAATACACAAATTCCTGAATTTTACTTACCGAACTTCTCGTTGGCGTCTCAAATTGGTTCCTATTTTAAAAATTTTGTCGAATACTCTTCTTCCCAGGCCTTGGATGCGACTGAGATCAAGTCCATTGCACTTGTCCAGTTCCATGATGATGCTTACTGCAAAAATGTATTTTGAATAATAATTTTTTGAATATCCAATCTAAATACTCATAAAAAGAAACAATAAGAGCAAAATGGAGGACAGAAATACATGCAATGCAAATGAAAGACTGAATATTAAAAACAGTACCATCCACAAGTGCGGTTCATGTAAATTAAGTACCTAAGTAAGAATGCAGTTAATGAATTTACTTAGGGTCAATCTCACATTGTAGGGTCATGCATGTAATGGTGATGGTACTCAAGGAAATGAGGTTAAATGACAACGCATACAATACGAGGGAAGACCCTTCTCATTGTTGTGGACTGGACGAATACAGTCAGAAGAATGAATATGCATAGTGTAAATGCTTCTATTTTATATGAATAAAATGTTGGATGTACAAGAAATATAATATATCAAGAAACATATTGTCAAAATAACATTATTGGGGAGCACAAATTAATTAAAAATTGATAAGAATAAGTTAAAGACAAGTCCAAATAGAGTTTACTAACATTTGAGCGTATATCGATGTATTTTATCGATAGATTGATTCACATGACATTTAGTTTGTTTATTTGATGAACGGGAAAAGCACCGCGTCGACCCATGGCATATGGGGGTTTATCTCTCGTGACGAGGTAAAACATTCCTCTTGCCTTTTTAGGACAGAAATCTCCAACGTATGTCATTTTAGAGGCACAATCGCATTTCAGGCTACGAAATGACATCCAGGAGTCACAACTGCAAGCGATGGTGCTTTTTCTATCTATAGCAGATTCTACAAAGAGCTCGAGAGATCGTATGTGGCTGCAATACATGTCTGAATATATTGTATAAAAAGAAAGTAGACTTATTTTCATCTGCGAATTAATTATTTATAAGTATCTTGTATACCTTCGTAAGATGGCAGATTTGGGGTTGGACATCCAGGTTGAAAGATTCCTTGATTAATATAAACGTCAACATGTCCCATTACATTTCCCATCCCGAGATGATTTGCATGCCAAAAGCTGTCCCCTCCATCACTGTGGTACACGTCAACAAACAAAGCATCCCCTGTGTCAAGTTTTTTGTTGTCAGTCACCATTCTGAATAGAGGTAGTGCTGGGTCCAACCCTAATCAGCACAATACGAAGTTCGTATATATTACGGTGAACCTTGTAGAGTTTTCAATCCAACAAAGTCTGCAAATAATTAATGTTATGATACCTGTAATTCTGCCAACTTTCCCATTCAACTCAAATCCCATTACTCCTGCTGCATGCTGAACTTTCACATAAACGTAACAATTAGCAAACTGGTAACAAAAATGAATACAGTAAAAGAATTGAAATAATCTTACAGCTCCTAATCCAAACCCAATTACATGAACTAGAGCAAGGTCTGCTTCCAACTCGATAAGTAATCGAGCGCACATTACTCCAAGATATTCAGAAACTCTAGCAGCCACTGTGTAACTATATTTTCTCGCCTGTATCCAATCTGCCAGTATTACGTTGTAATCACTATTATGGAGATACGCTGGTGGAGAAAGTGAGAGAAAGTTGTACCATTTTTGTAGACAGCATTTGACATTTCTTACCGTCTTTTAATTTCATGAGTAAAGGATGGGAATATGTTTGGTTGAAATCATGAATTACTAATTTTGTCTTTTTGGTTTTATCAAATGTCGTGGATTTCGATGCGGTGGGCACTAGCAGCACATCCGCAATGTCTGGTTCCCCACTTTCACAGGTCAAAAATAGTTAAATGTTTGCGACATGTGTGTAATAGTTAAAAAGTAGTGATTCATACCGTTTGTACAACATGAATTCAACAAGATACGATTCAGATGCCATGTCCCAAATTGTTGGAATATGTCGTTGATTTGTAGTATTACTATTGGATCTCGTGAAGGGATTGATGTAATAGTTGTTTCGACGTCGATAACGCTCGTCATCCCCTTCTCTCTTTCCAGAAGCAGCAGCTTCAGAAGCTTTTGTCATCAAATTTGAGAGTAGGTTGGTCATGGAAGTTGTCGCGGAATGGATGGACATTGCTGTGTCAATCATTCCAGAAATTCCAGAGGTAAAACGTCCTCCAAATCCTGTAAAAATTATGGCAAATCTATGATACTTTGTTGTACGAAAATCTGGCACGGATCAAACCTTGGCAGTATGAAGGATTTGTAATGTATGCAAATAGTAATGCATAAAGAACTAAAACGGGTTTCATGATGATTCTCAGGTTTCTTCTGAATTACTTTCATACAAACTAATTCAAAGCAAACTTAGAACTAACAAAGAAGAACAGCGACTGACCAAAACTATTCATCATTTTGATGTTAATGAAAAAACTATTATAAATTGCACGACTGATGCATAATGGAAAGTAGAGCCAACAAAAAACGAAGGAGTGATCTCGTCATAACTCAAGCGATACATTTTAAGAGATGCATTTAATTTATTAAATTTAAAGATTGTAATTCAATTTTTTAAATGTAGTAATGAAGTATTTTCTCTTGACGCATGAAGGACTTTGCGCAGTTAAACTTGATCCCGTCAACAATATTTTTTAAAACAAGAATTGACACTTGCAATGTAATATAAGCATTTATAAGTACATATAGCCATGAAATTAGTCGTTGACGAACATTTAATAAGATTCATATACTTATTTGCTCAACCTTGGAAAACATTCGCGTATGAAATACTAAACAAAGACTGACTAAACTGGAATCTTATTTGTATGTATTTTCAAAGACTATGCAGATATGTTGCAAATTAACATATTCTGCTGATATGATATGTAATGCTACTACGTGTTTGCGCACAAAGAACAGAACAGAACAAACAGAACTTGTTGGTTTCCATTTTCCACTACCACTACTACTGACAATGAGTACTGTAATTGTAAGCGTAAGATTTTCTTCCGAGACCCGAAATCAACTTACAATTAGACAGATAAATGTGCATTTTAATCAAAATGCAAATAAATAGTTTTACATTTTGATTAGGATTTCTATTGCCGTTTAATTTTGACGTTGTCAAATCTTGAATTTCATGTACGTGGTTTCATCCTCTTAAATTCTGGATTCTTGATTACTCGAAATCTCTCTCAATTGTGGGTGGACCATACATGGTATTTAAGGAGTTTGCATAACGCACATGCATGAATGACTACGCGTAGGCCGGCATTTGTCTCCACTTCATACTTGTTAGATTCCTTGTTTCTAGACAAAGACTGCACAACAATAGCTTAACATTGTCCACCACTACCCACCAACAATATATACGATTGTTGAAGGTTATAATGGACTACCTTGACTCTTATGAAGTTCAGGTTAATGCCACTTCGGTTAATTGTGGAGCTCAAGCATGAAAACAAACCGTAAGTTCAACAGCATGGAAATGATGGGATACTATGCATGCTATTCCTTCAATTCATATCCGTCAAACTATCCGAATTAAGTGAAGCTTGATGTGGATCTGTATCCCATAAACTATCCTCTATTACTCTAAATAGGTTATATAGCTCTAAACTCTTGTTGAACATGTTTTAACCAATTTCAGGAGAGACACCCTAGAATAGCTTAGAAGGTGGTTTGGTTGTCTGATGCTGGTTTCGTAATGTATCATCAATGATAAAAGGAATGTGCCCACGGGGGAGAGGGGGTGATGAAAGCTTTGATACCAATACGACTACTACCTATGTACATCGTCTACCATTATCCTATCCCATGCTTTTTGTCCTATTCCAACAATATCATCTTTAGGGATGGAACCTGTAGGAGTTCACTTACTCCTCCGTAAAATGGATAGCCAGACGTGCAGCATGACAAGACAAACATTGTAAACTCAAGTTCAAAGAATCTTTCCATACGTTTTACATCCATGTACGTGATTGTGATGTGATCCATCAATATTCAAACCTCACTTGCTGAATGCATATAACGTGCCTCGCTGGAATTTCGTGGAAAGTGAAATAAGGAAGTTGGAAATGGTTTGCAAATGAAATAGGAATACACGAAACTATTTGTCATTCATCTCGTGAAAATATATATGTAGAATTCCGAAAACTATACCGTGAACAATTAATGTGATCAAAGTTAAGGGATATCGGAAGTTATACAACCAACCAACGCAAGTGGTGGTTCGACGGTTCTCTGCATTGAATGCGGAAGTAAATCTTATTGTGAGTTTGAGGTAAATTTTTAATGCATGAACCTAAACAGATTTTACTTTGTTATGGATTATTTCAAATTTTATAAAAAGTTTATGTTAAATGAGACGATTCTAATGAAGATCGCCCCTATTATACGGACAATTTCCTTTTATGCTCTGAAAATTATGAACAAATTAAATTGGTTATAAAAACGATTAAGATTGTTGAAACAACGTACTTGCTGATTTATCAATAGTATGAATTTTTTGTAAAATATTTTTTTGAAATGTGATTTCCAGGATGGAGGTTTCTGAAATAAAATCTCTCCTGAGTAAAAGCAAACGAGAAGTTGGAGCAGTGATCAAAGCGAAATGTACCCATTCGGACCATGGACAACTAATAAAGCTACTGCTAGAGCACTTGCTTTCACCTTCAAATTCTATTGATGATGAAGAAGTACTTGACTGGATATCTTGGATCATCGCAGGAGGGTTTTCGCCCGAGGAGTTTTCTTCCACTGTCCGTCTATATGATAAGGCTACAACTTGTGGATTAGTTTGGTCAGAAAATGTTGTGGCCTATAGGTGTCGAACTTGTGGTATTAGCCCGTGTATGTCACTTTGCACAGAATGCTTTCATCATGGTAATCACGAAGGGCATGATTTCATCATTTTCCGAAGTGAAACTGGTGGGGGTGAGTTTTGTACTAACGTAGCATCATTATAACTATATAATTATTGATTTAAGATTTATGAATCATAAGTTTATACCGTGCACTGATTTTGCTCATTCGTTTCAGCTTGTGATTGTGGAGAGATCGACATTATCAAGGAATCTGGTTGCTGCTCCTTCCATGGGCCACATGGTACTCACTCCCACCAAAGATCGGGTCCACCCACACCCACTCTTCGGTCCAGATCAGATTCTTCTAATTCAACTTCCTCCATTGAACACTCCGCTCCTGACAATCTGTTATGTTCAGCTGAGCAGGTACACTAGAATGACATGGCCCATTTGTACGGTGTCTTTAGTAATTAAACTGGTGATCTATAGAATATATAGTATGCAGATCGATATTTAAAAAAAACGTGTAATTTGTTTCCAGATGATGCCTCATCTTTACCATAGATTAATCCTGAGTATGAGAGATGAACACCGGAAGATGATGGAGAATCCAGTCAAAATCAAACCAATTATGACATGCAAACACAATGTTGAGAACAACAATGAGTTGGCTTCAAGTATTTTAGTGAGGGGTCACAAATTCATCAAGTTGTTACAAGGCCTAGCCGACATGGGTGTAGCAATGAGAAAAGTCATGATCACTAGTCTTACTAATTCTAACTCATATACCAGTTTGGTCCACACACTACCACCTACACCTACCAACGGTGGGGTCCAGTTTAAAAGTTTTCTGGAAGAACTTGTCTATTGGACCGTAACTTATGAATTCCCTGAAGATTTGATATGTTTACTTCTGAGCATGAGGTCTGATTTTGTCTACAAGGAAGACTTCACAAGGTGAGTCAAATGATAAATATTCAAGAATTTGTGGGTGGGTGGGTGGGGACAGTAAAATGTATTATCTGACTTGCTTCTCTTCTATTTTCCCAAGGGCATTCATTCTACAGTACAAACTCATCTCTACATGTATTTTACATTCATCGGATCCTGAAAAATTGTGCAAACACGTTGCTGCCGTTTCTGTTCAACTATTTTCAATTGAACAATTAGCGATGCAAATGGTTGAAACGATGAACCTGCTCCCACTTCTTGTCGACACGCTTCATAAAATGATTAACCAAACTGTCTCAACTCGTCCGCAGCACAAGAGAATGAAAAAAGTCACAGTCGATTGTGATCATGATATAATGAAAAACAACTATTATTGGGTGAGTAAATGATGGTCGAATCACTTGTAGTAGTAAATTAATCGTGAGAAAGAGTCCGACGAGAAATGCAAATTACATGGTTTGAATATGGCTCATCACATTGAAATTTCTGCGGGTTTGGATTGTCAATCTGGAATTGTTTCTTCGTTGATGCAATGAATGACCAAGATTATTAATATTTATTTTTCCTTGTAGCCTATCAAGTCGGATTTGAAAGAGCTATTATCCCATCAATCGGTTGCGGCCAAGTTTTTCCTAGATGAAGAATTGCTAAGTCAGTGGTTTCAATTTCTTTCTCATTTTCAAGGGATGAATCTTGCCAAATATATCCAGAAAGGGAATCCTCATGTGGAGGAAGAGACGGAAACTCGTAATAAAATATTTTATTAAATACTTAAAATTTTTAAGATTGTCCAATAAATTTTGAATTTTTTGCAGACATCGGTGCCTTTACCGCAGGTAACGACATTTTTATACCCATTTTATTTTAGTAATTTTATTGGACTCTTCTCGTATATTTTTCAGAATTGGAGATCAGTGCTACTCCGATGTGGACCTTGTTGGCACACCTGAAAGATCCTAGTACAGCCCACTACACTAAGAGCATAGCTCATCATTGTCTTCAAAATTTGTTGATGTGGTCAGAACATGGTGCTATATGTAAAGGAGAAGTATCATTCCATCTCCCACTACACCGTAATCTTTCCATGTTTATTCGTCAAGGATTGTTACACCAAGGGATTTCTCTGTCAGAATTACTACCATCTTCACAAGCTCAACTTCTCATCATTGCACAGCAATTAATTCGATTGCAATCAACTTTCTACCAAATTCTTGGACGTATGTGGTCTCGAAGTGGGGCTGAAATACAAAACCAGGCTGAGTCTTATGTAAACAGTATATGCTGCAATTCCATGATTGATGCTGATATATTCCTTCTACAAACGGTTGCGAGCTGTATTCCAAGAAACGAGTTTCTCTCATTGGTGTTTGACGAGTTTAAAGTTAACGACAGTTTGGGATTGACAACCTCCTCCAGTTTGGATCTCGAAGAACAAAACACGATGCTGGAAAGTTGTCTGCTATTTTGTGCTACATTGATATCATGTCGCATCAACTTGGGAATGTCGGATGAGAATTTGATGGCCTTAGAAATGTCAACGCTTCTTTGTAAAGGGGATAAGTTGCATAGTGAGTTAATGGAACTGCTACCAGAAAGATGTGGGTCAGATTCACAGCTTAAAAATTTTGAAAAAGTCCTTGCACGGGTTGCTGATTTCCAAGCACCTCGTCAGATGAATCAGGGGAAATACATTCCCAAACCGGAAATCTGGGAAAATCTGTATGATCCCATCCATACTTTGATGAGATCAAGTAGCAGAGCAGAATTTCAAGTGTGTCAAGATCGTTATCAAGAATTTGTAAAGAGATCCAATTTGGTCGCGTCATCACCACCATTTCGAATACCACCACCACTGGATGATTCAGGACCCCTCCCTGACTTACAGATACTTCTCTCGTCAAGTCTCATGTTGGAGATTTTATTTGTTGTGCTTTACAGAGCTGTGCATTTTGGAAATGTACCAATTTTCACGGTGGCTTTGGCCGTCTATTTATTGGAGTTGGCCGTTGCCTCTTTGGACGTCAACTCGATGTACTCTACAGAGGAAACCCTGACACAATCTTCATATTTGTCAATTTATCCAAATGCAGACTTTGTCTCGAACCTCATAAAGAAAGTGAAATTATCATCGACTTGGTTGGATCAGGCATACATCAACAAATCAACTCCGGAAGAAAGTATTATATCACTTCTTCTCCTGTTGCACATCCAATTTAATGAAAATTCTTCAATCTACACACTTCCTCCGATGCCAGAAACCGTTGTTAATCATGAATCCCGTGTTGGGGACGGTGCGTATTTCATATCAAAT
This sequence comes from Folsomia inoculata, assembly GCA_034695825.1. Taxonomy (NCBI): domain Eukaryota; kingdom Metazoa; phylum Arthropoda; class Collembola; order Entomobryomorpha; family Isotomidae; genus Folsomia; species Folsomia inoculata. The sequence continues at coordinate 1,364 of JAQIWQ010000344.1, read as the reverse complement.
TTACTAAACAAATTGGCTTCTAAATTCCATGCTGTGCATTCTCTGCTCATACATGAAACTGCAGTGCAGGACAACGCTGGGGAACAAATCATGGAGAAAAGCAGAGAGGAACGTAGAAAAAAGGCCAAAGAAAGAAAACTTCAACTTATGACCGAGTTAGCAATGAAACGTCAACAATTTATGCAAATGAATGAAGATGCAAATTCTCTATCCGTAGAACATGTTCAAACTGTTGGAGAAAGCATTTCAGCAGAGTGTGAATTCGAATGTGTCATTTGTATGGAGAAAGGTGGAAGCAAGTTTGAAAATCCATACGGGTTGATCACTTACTTGGTGCCGAGTTCTGTGTTATCCCATCGCAAGTCCCATGACTCATATTGCCCTTTAGGAGTGTCTCCTACACATTTCGGAATTTACTGGAAAAATCTGAGCTCTGAATTCCGAAAACTTTTTGACGAAAGTTCAATTCGTTTGTCTTTACCTCTCCATTTCGGAAATGGAATTAGCATTCAAACATGCGGTCACTATTTGCACACGGATTGCTTCAACTCATATATGAACTCGCTAAAGAAATCTAAGCCACACCCGAATCACAGGGACGTTGTGGTGCTGAGTCAGAAAAAGTTCTCTTGTCCACTATGTCGTCAAATCGGAAATTCATTTTTGCCCATAATACGGGATACCCTGGGGTTGAGCTTACCTGATACGGATGAATCTGATGAAAAGGAGTTGGCACGCATTCTTAAAAAGAGAAGCACATTGGTACTTTCACCCAAACAGAAATTGGGAGTGGAAAACTTTTTAGAAGACATTCAGAGAATTGTAACTTTTACCAAAATCAGTGAATTCAACTTCAGCATGAATGGTTCTGGTAGTTCTGCATCTTCTTCGTTGGTTACAGCGTCCACCGCTCAGTCCCTTAGCCTGGTATTCCTAAACGCATTAGAAATGGAGTCTTTAAAGTGCAAGAATATTCCAGATTTACATCGATCTTACGTTCTACCTTTGTACTCGGTTCTACGATACTCCTATAAATCATTGCCCACTGGGCATAGCAAAAAAATTTCTCAGATTTGGGACGCAATTATCGGAACTACATCTATTTCTTCTCACAGTCCGTCCAAGATACCGCAACGTGATGTTCCAATGTTACTGCGAGACCTGAATGTGGTGATGTCCCACATAATGCTGCAATTGCCCTATGGGACGGAGGGAAAGTATCTCAAGCTGATAACCCAAAAATTACTTACACTTAAAGTAGTACAGATTTTAACTGGCTTATGCTGTCAACTTGACCCTGAAGATTTGAATTCGTTAAAATGTTCCATCCCTCAACAACATTCAAACTCAACAACACAGCCACT
>JAQIWQ010000343.1:0-18381 GCA_034695825.1 Folsomia inoculata | reverse complement strand
AATTTGTGTCGGTAATTGAGTAGTGCCATCGTCAGAACAACTTCAGTCAGAAGTCGGGGCGCTGTTGGGCATATGGTGGCGAGGTTGGCATTGGGTTTCGGGCCACTGGATATTTCCAACCTCGGTCCGCTCAAAATCTCTTGGACAACCCCATACCTGTGGCCAACTAGATTGGCCGCTCAAGTGCCTCCAGTGCCCCAACCTTTTTTGGCAGCTCGGGAAGTAATTTTGTAGATCGATCCACTCCACTCGTCGTTTAACAATTCTGTTCTGTTCAAACTATTAATTTAATACTTCTGGTGTGATTGGAAAGCGGTTTAACTGGGTGATTTCAAGTGTCGTTTTTCTGTCATTTTCAAATTCCTACAGATTTCCGTTTTTCTGGATCAAAAAATCCTTCTTTGATGTGAATGCAAATGTGTGGTAATTAGTGATGTATGCGTCGGACAAGTTGGGAGTTCTCATCATATTAAGCAGATGAATGAGAAAAAGTCGGACCTGGAACACGTTGATAATCAAACATGCCATTAGACATGCAAATCTACAGAATTACAAAACTACAAAGTTTAAAGTCTGATTTTACCATTTTCTTTACAACGTGCTAGATATTTGTGTGTAATTCTGTTGATGAAAATGAAAAGTCTTTCACGTAAATAATTTCGACGTTTGATTGGCATGGGGTTTGCAAGGTGACAGATATTTGAGGGTAATTCTGTTGATGAAAAGAAAAATCTTTCCCACAAATAATTTTAACATTTGATTGGCATGGGGTCTGCAGGGTGTTAGATATTTGAATGTAGTTTTCCTTGTTGCGTGACAAAGTGACCACTTCTTAAAGGATAAACAGTGACGTTTCATGGGAACAAAAAAACTGATGAAACCTAAATTTCAGGTTCCCGTTAGGTCATAGTGTTTCCTAAACCAGTAATTTTCAGCCCGAGTATATAGCTACCGAAAAATGAATAGTTATTGAATCACTATGATCTAACGGGAAGCTGAAATTCAGGTTTTATCAGTTATTTTACTGGATATGCTTTATGGGGTACTTTATAAAATATTATAACCAACGTGCAAAGTTTAAACTCGATCTGGTGACTTGCTCTAGAGTTTTCGTGTACACAGACTATTTTGTACTGGTCATGTCCATCGGTATATCTGCCGATCTTTCTGTCGGTGGTTTGTCTGTCTGACGGTTTGTCTATCGTTCTGAATGTTGTGGTTTCTGTACACGAACTCAGGAACAATTATCCGATCTGTTTTAAACTTTGCACATTGTTTATAATATCTCATAAAGTACCTGTTAATTCTATAAAAATTCTATAAAAACCTATTAAAGTTAAATACACAAATGCAAATACTGGATAAAGCTGTGCAAATACCAAGCCATGTATGTACTAATTCCATTTAATATTTTTCGATCGAGACCATGTATTTTTGCTTATTTGACAATGTATTTGTTCAATATGAGCGAGTTTGAGCAACAAGTCTAAATATATATTTAACGCCGTAAATTTTTTATTGCTCCAAATTTAAATTTTATTGCTCCAAGTGCCCCAAGTTACACCCTAAAAGCATAGGCCACAGTAATATTCTGCCCCTGTGATATACCCTTTTGCAATGTTCCTCCGTCCCTTTTTCCTGCTAAGCAATTCTTTTATTTATAACTACGAATTAATGAAATTGACAATTTCAAAGATTAAATTATGAATTGGTCCCTTTAAAACTAAAAACTTAATTGATGACATAGAAATTTCCACCGTCATTCACTCCTGAACCACCAAGAAGTCGGTTGTACACGCCACAGTTAGTGCTACCACTTTCAAATTGGTCGTAGACTCGAACAACTCCATTGTCACATTGGTCGAATATTGCGGCGTGTTGAAAAGCACCACCATTGTAAGAGTCACCGGCCCCTTCAAACGTGGCGATTGCCGTCCCTCTTGAAATCGAATTGCAATTTGAAGAAACCTAAAGGAAATGGATACTGAAACTTAAGGTTTAGATGAAATTCAATATAGACGACAAACTTTAATTCCTTTTCTCCAAGTTCCTGTAGCTCCTAAGGAACTGCATCTTGCTCTCATAAGGGCAACACACCCAGAGCCCAAGGTGCTAGTTTGATACGGGCTAATTGGTGTCAGACCGTTGCAGGCAATCCCCCCAGACCCTGAGATATAATATGCAATTAGAAACAGAAACAGGATTAAACGTTATCTAACTGTGTAATTACCAATTGGAGGGATAGTGCAGGAAAAACCTTCAGAACCTATATGTAGTGAGAAGTAGTTAAAGATTTGTGTGATATCATGTAGTAGATTCAATCGTTATGTATTCATGTGGAAAGGATGCAGTCCTTTTTCGCTACACACACAGATATTTGACAAAATAAACGGTAAACATGTGACAACTGCGTACGGGGAAAAATCTTGACAAGAACGGCATATAATATTGCATATAATAAGGCTTGCAATATATTGGGATTATAAGCAACTCATATAACCATATCAAAAAAATTCATGAAAACTTCAATGCTAGGAAATCTATTAGATACCATCGAGGGAGATGTTCAGTTTCCAAACGATGATTAAACTGAGATGCACCAAAACATGAAAAGTACAGACACACATTCAGTATATCTTAGACTAACAAATTACCTGCAAAGGCAGTCGAAACAATGGCAATCCAGAGCAACAGTTTCATGTTTTAAAGCTTTCGTGAATGGAATACTATGTTGATATGATGAGGTGTTAATACAGAATGAAGAACACATCCACCACAACTGTTGCTTTAAATAACCAAATGGAATAACGTCACGATCAACACTTAAAATTCTGGCAATTCTTCTTTCATCAAAGTGAAACTGAAAAGCCTCATCCATACTCATATGGAAAACATTCCATTGTAATAGTAACAGACCCGAACCATTGCAGATGAACTTGACAATAGAAATGACTATATGTATAGTAAGAGGGCAAATTAACAAACTAAATAATAAACCGGGTAAACGAATGTATCAAAGAATGCATTTGGAAACCTTTACATTTTTGTTAAAGAAACCATACTATAATTTGAACGTCATATTACATTACAAATCAACCGCAACCTTTATTTCAGTGTTGAGCATCGAATTTGAAGGGCACTGGCGCCATGGGAGTTCCAAAATTCGCTTTGAAAGTCACTGCTGAGGTCGCGTGACCGCGTTGTTCATAGTGGGGACGATATTTGAAAGTAGGTGAAAAAAGAGTACTTAAAGATAGACACCATATTATGCTTAACTACAGTGTCCATTAGCGTATTCGACATGAGAGGACCTCAATATTCAACCGGTGCCGAAAGCTTGACCATAGCCGCCGACCATATATATCAAAATAAACGTCATTGATTGGTATTCCATTGGCGAAAAAAACATTGGTCCGGGAGACGGAGGGAATGACAGAGTATTCCAATAAAGCATTTGTTTTAAATGTACTTAATAGTACGTACATCAAACACAGAGCCCGATACCTATTCTTTTATTCACAATGAGATACCACCTTGTAAAGTCATCGGCGATGCGCTGCATCGTAAAGCAGAATTTGACGATTACGGCAAGACATGTTGAAAAATGCGCTGCATCGTAAAGCAGAATTGAAAAATGCCTGAAATGTACGCATTCAAAAAATTTGCATAATTTCACTGTTGAAGATATTATTTCATGTTGGTAAACTGGTATTGAGTTTAAAAATTCTTGTATTAAAATAGACAATCTGCGCATAAAATGTTGTCAATTCTAAGTAATAAGTATGTGCAAACCTTAACCTTGGCATAATGAATAATTTAATTTTATCGAACTATTGAAAGTTTTCAATCTGCCACGCCACACATTGAATAAAACATAATATATAATTTTTAATAAAATACATATTAATGCCAATGTCAAGTATACTGTTGAGAATAATTCCTATAGAAATTGTAGGTACATTTATGCTGAATATAGTTAATAAGTTTGTTGAATTCATGTTCTATTGTTTACTATTGTGCAATCTGTTGAATATTATACTTTGTGGAGGATGATTGTTAAACTCCGAAATATTTTGCATTGCAAAACACTAAGAAATGTCACAATTTTTATAATCATATACTCCAGCACGTTATACTAAATAGTATTACAACAACCCAATTGCTGTTATTTCAGATGTCGCCAAGTGCAGATAATGGAATTGCCATTGCCATTTACAATTTAATCAAACCAAATATGGGTGGAAACTACCTCGTTTCCAGAGTTAACAATGGAATATGCAATATAAGAAGAACATAGTTTAAAGTATTATGTGTCAAATTTTACCCAAATGTTTATATGTGTTTGAGTAGCCGACTGTAAATACATTGAAATATTGTTAAACTAGTTTTTGAGCTTGGTGAAAGTGATGCAGTAGAGGAGAAAGTCGGGTAGCGGAAGAAAGTGTTTTGGAAACTTAATAGAGAATTATTGAAAGGACAATTTATTTGAGAAACATCCAGAATCAACACTCAAAATTCAATTGCCTGTTCGGGCGTCGCAGCACCCCTTTAATAAACTGGATAAACTTTTATGCTATCTAACATTCTAATCTTGATAATCTATGTGGTCTGTCATTCGACTACAGTCAGCAATTGCCTTAGTTATTTACATACTGGTTAGCTTTATGTCATTCATTATGAGTCATGCTGCTATACCGTAGTAATCAATTACATTTATTAGCAAGTTCACCTTGACTGTTATCCTAGGTCGTTTATGCTAAGGAAGTTCACCTACCTACGCAAGTAAACCTATCATGTACACCCATTATGTAAATGCATACATTACATTGTATCATTATTGGTTAAATGTGAAAAATTTGTAGGTTGAAAAATAGTGTGTAACAATTCTCCCGACGTAGGGAATGAGCTTCGTCGAATTTACAACTAAACTAAAAGACTGGATCAAATACGCAGTTCATGCATACACCCGAATAGTGGAATAGTAGATTAAAGGGTAACTGTAATTAACCATCGACGGCTAAGTCATCATTGAAAATATCGCTAACGAGGTCAGGTGGGCGTGGTTGGTAGGATGGAGAGAAAATGGTCGTTGAGTTATTATTTCGAAATCAGACTCATCAGCAAGAGTAATGATTTCGGTGAGAGGCTTGGGGTCTGGTATTGTGGAATTCACGGTTACTTCAGGGGGAGGGACGTCGGCTTCAGAGTCTGAGGTTGGCAAAAATTCCCATACTAGACAAGATTTATAGCCGTCCCATCGTTGAACGGCCACAAATGAGGGTTCGGCCTCGAATATGGATGACGGTCGGGGTCTTTTGCCCATCTAAAGAAGATAACTATAAATTAGAGGTATATCAGGCATAGCCTAAGTGCATGATCATGGCCATTATTTCGGAGCGCAGACAAGGTTCGTACACGGTAAGTACATTTGCGGATGGACCTTTGACCTAGGGCCATCTCACTAAAATCTGGTATGATACCTTATGATGTGTGTACTTGTACCGATAATTATGGTATATAATCGTAGACATTAACTGGAAGGATAAAATACAGTGATGAATGGACTCATGATAGGGTCAATGCATGACTTTGAAATCCAGTATGAAAGAACAGACATGAACCTTTTCAAACGGTCTCGGATCAACTAAAATACCGGGTCCCAAATTATTTACCGAAACAATTGGTATCGTAATAGGTACCTTATGTGTTAGTTGTTTCCATATATAAACTGCCATTGCAGTCATACATTATACAATACTTCCGTTAAGGTAAGGTCTGCTAGGAGGCGGAAGTAGAAGATGCGAAGGATTACAGAGGTGTAGAAAGTGGAAGTGTATGACACCAATTTCGGCGTTTTCAAATTATGGGCGAGAGCAGCAACCGCCTCATTAAAGTCAAGTGTTGCCAGGGTAATGTCGATCCACGTGGCGATAAGCAATCCGGTGAGGTTGGCGAAGGTCGGGGTTTGGGGTTGTGATTTTGTAGCCACATAGGCCAAGGTCAACCTGGCGTCTTTTAAGGAAGCGCGAGTCTTCTCCTGAATGTTATGGTCAACCAGGTGCTTGGTTAGGTCTGACAGACTGATTTGTTGATCACGATCATCTCTGTAGTAGTTTTGGATTCCTTCGTTACAAACTTGGGACGTTCTTCTTTGCCATTGAAGCCAGCACTTTTTCAATCTTGGTCAACACTTGCACCCCACACTTCTTTTCCAACAAAGTAGACATTGGGCAATGTCCTTACTTACATTACAAATATTACACGTTTGTTATTGTAAAGTAAATGTCAAAAACAATACTAAACTAACCAATTGCTCTGGAATTCCCATCTTGGATTTGGATGAATGAAGCGATGTTATTTTGTCGTGCCAATTAGAGACCTTGTCTTCGTCCCGAATGATGTAGGCATGGAATACAACCTTCCCTCTACGACCAACAACGTTAATGTCTCCAATTTTTTGACCATCATCTTTTGTAACTATTTCCACGTCGAAAGCAAAGTAGTCTTGGGCTTGGATGAGCGTACTGTCAAAAACAAAACCGGACTGGAAACAAGACGAGTTCACTGACATGAAATTAGGACTAACAAACAAAATCATAGTCACCAAATTTCTTAAGTGATTCATCGAAAAAGAACCAACCGGCTGAAACTTTTCGACGGCCGACAAGGGTTGTCGTCCATCAGCAGGTAACTCCAGTCACCTTTGACGGAGTTGTAGCCTCAGTATTGTTCTTCTTAATCCTGCTTTTCCTTTTTTTCTTCCATGCAGTGCATTTCATGGCCTTATTTTGGATGGTACTGTAGTTTACTTTGGACATGGCACTCAATTTTTATTCATCAATTCGGTAATAAAATTTGTTATGTCCTCCGCATCCAACTGCAAAGCCATGTTGACCATATTTGTCTATAACCAAGAAAACAATTTTTGTCTTCAAAAGGCGTCTCAGCTTGGTCCAAGTGGCTTGTAGCAAATGGGTAATTCCGACGTCGGTGTCGGTATGCAGATGCGATCAGGAATAAGGGTATCGACCGGGCAGTTGTAAGTGACAATGGCAGGGCAGCTTGATTTGTAAGGAACCGATGTTAGTAATGGGGACGGAGGTCCGGTTTGATCAGCATTGGACATACGCAACTTCAGGGGCATTAGTTAAGATAAACATATTAAGTGCTACTTGGTTAACATAAACCCTAGCGGCTTCCTCACAGTCGAAATTGCAGACAGACTTTAAATCGTCAACCGTGGACCGTAAGAAAAGACGCTGCGAACATAACGATATGGTATCCGTCAGCAGTTTGGGTAGGGGGCAGAGCCGTTAGTCGCGATGACATCGATGGAGGTTAAGAGTGGTGATCGGGATTACAGTAGTATCCGTGACCGCGATCACTGTGGGTTCCATCTGGATGCGACATACTTATTTTTGCCATAAAAATGGTATGGGTTGAATGTTAAACAAGGTAGGTTTAGTCCTATATCGAAAGAGAATGTCAAGTTTGACGAGTTGTTGAGCTTCCGCAAAGACATATTGGGCCAATGGCGTTGTATAATACGTAATGACATCGTCCAAGGACATTGGTCCATGATATCTCGATCTTCGGCTTGAAGCTGTTGCTGAAGTGTAGGTAAGTACGGGCGTAATGTGCTGACGGGGATTAAAAGAAAGATAACAAGGTTGGCAGGACATTGGTCCATGATATCGGCGTGTTGAAACACGTCCGTAGCCCAGTGTTAATACTGGCCTAGAATGACCGGCGTGAGGTTGGTTTTAGCCTTGTTGTGGACCAAGCTCCAAAGCTCCTGTTGCTGAATAAGTGCGATTTTGATGACCGTGTCAATTTCTTCCTCAACTTGATGAAAGGAATTGCTGAGGGCTATATCCTTTTCTTTGAGTTCGATGCCAATCTCCTTCTTTTCAGACCACGGATGACGAGACAGTGGACATAAATTGCTCCACTGATTCGTCGTTGCTGACGATGGCCCCCATATCATCTTAGGATATAAGGCCACAACAGTATGACAAATTGATTTAGACTTGTTTTCATCTTTTTGTGCTGGCTGCGTTTTGCTAATCGATGTGTTATGAGTTCTCGAGTTGCAGTAGGGTACATACTTAGGAGAACGAGAGGAATGGTATTGCGTAATATTAGACGGTCGCTCTGCTAATTATTGAAGAATACGGCTTAACTGTGCCGGCTGGAGTGGAGGTTTAAGACCAGGCGAGAAGGGCAAATTGAAGTCATTCTCCTAGCCATTAGAGCATCGGCGGATACTGGGGTCTGGAAGCGAAAGCAAGTGAAACTAATTGATAACATGCCTGGGAAGTAAAGTGTCGGTTTAAAGTGATACTGTTAAATGAATAAAATATTAGTGACAATGGGATTAGAAATGTTTTGTCATAGAACGCGTGATTCTTCGGTTTTCATGTGCAGTTGCTGAGTCGGGGTCGACGGCAGGAAGTACTGGAAATGGTGTACTTGGTAAAGTAGGACGAGTTGATGGTTCTGCTGTGCCAATTGCTATCCTTTACCACTGCTGTTCGGATAGCACGATTTAAGGCTGGAATTAAGTTGTGGGAGGTGTGATTGCCGATAAGTACGATACATACGAATAGGTGGAGATAGGGACAGACGGGGTAAATTTGGCGCAAACAAAAGTGGGATCCGATGGAGTGAGACTGGAGGGTGCCCATTATCAGTGGAGACTCTGTTGGAATCCAGATTTTGTTGAGTCGCGTTGTCATCGGCATCCTCCGTCTCTCCGGCTTAGGAAACGCTATCCAACATCCACTCATTAGCTTGAGGTCGAAGTAAGACACGTTTTAATTTGGACATGTGGACCGCGCCGCGTTTGATGGCTTTCCCAACAGGATTTAACAGCTCTACTTCATAGTTCACGGGTGAAAGTTTACGTATAATTTTGTAAAGGCCACAGAATCGGGGTAAGAGTTTTTCACTTAACCCTTTGAACCGTTTAGGTGTAAACAATAGTACGATCTCACCCACACGAAAGGCAACTATAGATGTATTCATCCACCGTTTTGTCGCCCTTCTGTTTGCGTTCTCGTAGCTGTATGAATGCTTTCTTCTTATCCTTCCCCGACCAGGCAAAAGCACCCAGGATGGCTGCTTTCAGCGTACCCCAATCAATTCTTCGCAACCAACTGCACAGCTTAATACGCGTGGTACCATTGTTTTTTCACCAGACCAAGGAACAAGGGTAAAAAGGCCACTTGTTGATCTTCAGTCCACTTTCCCCCAGCCGCGGCGGTCTTCAATGTAGAGAGCTATTGCTCAATATCGTCTCTTCTCATTGTCAAAGTTTAAGAGGGCGGTTGGTGTGACCAGGCTGGACATGGACAAAGCCATAATGGGGTCTTGGAGACTGTAAGCACGACGAGGGATGGTATCAGAGTCGCCGGGCTCGACTTTCACCCAATCAGGTTCCCCAAATGTAGATAAAAACCAGTCCGGGTTCACACTATTCACAGACTCGTCGGAGCTTTCTCCAAATGACGAGTCGAACGGAATTATACGAGTATTCGAATGGCAACTGCTGTTCCTTCAGGGTGAAGGATAGGATTGTACCAAGAGGTTTTCGGTTTCTCCCGAGAAGGAAGGAAGGCTTATTTGACGTTGAAGGGCCTGTTGCTTAGCTTCTTGTCGCCGTTTCTTCTTACGAAGTTGGAGTATAAAAAACTTGCGGTCGAACGCGTTGAGTCGCTCTGTTGTGGTGTCGGGGGTTCCTGGGACACAGACGAAGCTCGCGATGATTGGGGACAAGGAATTTGAGGAGCTCCTGCTGGAGTTGGAGAGTATAGTGCTGGATCTGGATAATAAGGGATGCTTGATAAGTCGCCGAACTATTTTTGATTCAACACCACGGTAAGTAACAAACAAAATAACTATCAACTGTGTATGTTCTCAGAAAGACTTACTAATATATTAATAAAAACCGGACAGAAATAATCTCACAGACCGTGGTTTCAAAAATGAGGAGACAAGACAGAGAAGCTTTTGCGACCCGGGTTGTTCACTACTACAAAAATATCACAAATTTCAACAAGAAAATGACGTACCAGCACTTCTTACGTGAAGGTTGTCCTAAATCCACTATTTGCACAATTTTGCAAAGGTATGACAAAACAAAAAATGTGAATTACAAAAGAATTCCCAGTCGGCCTGTGTCACAGGCGACCATCAAAAAAGTGAGAGCAGTAGAACGACTCTACAAGAGCAAACCATCTACTTCTTACCGTGTAGCTGCTAAAAAGTTGAACCTACCACCATCGACACTTTATGATATCAAAGCCAAAACGTTGGGGATAAAGTCATTTACAAAATCGAAGGCACCTAAGTATGTTAAGGATCAAAAAGCTAGAGCCAAAACAGGACTACGGAAGATTTACAAGAAGGCAAATTTAAAAATCTTAGTAATTGATGATGAAACGTATGTACCAGTAGATCCCTCAGAAATCCCGGGTCGAAAATTTTTTCATGCCAAAACTCGAGACGATGTAAGTTATGAAGAGAAAATAATTCCAAAAGCAAAATTCTTTAAGAAATACCTCGTCTGGTTAGCAATCGAAGGAAATGGGTCAATTTCGAAACCCTTCATTACGGAACAAACTATGACGTCGGAGGTGTACCTAAAAGAATGCATTAAAAATCGATTAATCCCCTTCATCAACCAGTTTCAGAGAGAAGACATTCTGTTCTGGCCGGACATGGCCACTTGCCACTACGCAAATATTGTCACAAGCCACCTCCAAGCCCAAAATGTTGATTTTGTCACCAAAAAAGACAACGCTCCTAACGTTCCCCAAGCTAGAGGAATTGAAAAGTTTTGGGCTTTGTGTAAAAGTGAATACGCCAGACGACCAAAACCAACGAAAAACATCATGGGATTCCGAAGAGTCATGGGTCAAATTCTCGTTAGTGTAGCAGCAAAGTCGGGAAAAGCGGTGATGGACAGGGCCTGGAGAAACCTGCGAGCAATCGGCTACAAAGGCATCGATGGAGCAAATGTCAATTAGTTATTATATTTATGTTTATTGGTAACAGATTGGAACAAAATTTTGAACTGTTTGTTGTTAAACCGATCAAATAAACCTGTTTATGAAAAGTTCGGCGACTTATCAAGCATCCCTTAGTTTGGGTGGGGGTGTTTCCTCAAATGTCCCCTCTCCAGTTGTTGCAGACCTTTCTGTGCTTGGATCTGGATATCGAGGGTCCGTATAATATCCCCCACTTGGATTTCTTGAAGCAGAGTCAGTGGGGACATGAGGAATTTCTTGTTGTAGATCCTGATCGCGAACGTGAGCGTTCAGTGGGTGTCCTTACGTGAGTGGTTAATAGCTGGAGTTCGTGATGAGCGAGTTCCAGTTCGATTCCCACTATGACCGTAAGTTTTTATAAACACTCATTAATCCTTCTCGGGCCTGTGTTAGTACGGGGTAGGTATTCCCGTTCCGACACTGTATGTATGAAGTTTTGCACTCCTGGGGTGAAAGCAGCAGAGGAGTTTGAAGCTGTGTCGGGAGAGGTTGACCTCGAAAGAGATATCGCCGAGTCCGAACGCATATTGGTTCTCAACATTGAAAAGGTTGAACAAGATGAAATTAAACTCGTCTACGAGAATATTAAAATTCAGTAGTATTGAAGTGTTATAAAGAAATCTCATTTTACTTTTAATTCTACACGAATATCATTTTATGTAAATAATGCAACCTCTATTATTTTGTTCTAGAATTTAACTAATGAAATAAGGATTTTTATCTCCATAATGTTGGGATGTTTATATTCTATTAAGAAATGAATCAATTTACTTCTTTTGTATGTATTATAGAACTATTGAAATAAAATGTTTTTTACTTTGTGGCACATTTTTTGTGACGTGATCATTAAATCTCATTGCATCTCTGAAATCCTATGAAATCATGACTAAAAAATGCATGGCACTTATTAATTCATTCAGTCCCCTAGGTTGCATAATAAACTAGCCAGAATCATATGACAATAACCAAAACATTTCTTTAACTCCTTCTAGTATTTTCATCCAACCCATGCATTTTTCAGTACTCAACAGTGTCACTGAAAAATTCATACTCATGACCTAGGTTTATGAGGCTTATCAAAAGTCGCCCATTAGGTCACTGCGGCTAGATAACGAATGCAGAAAAAAGTCGCGAAGATAACATATGAAAAATAATGGCACATTCCATACTACTAACAAGTTAAAACCAATTGGTTTGCGAATAAAATCCGCAACTTAAATGGTACATTGACCCGGTTAACAAACTTCTTCTCAAAAGTGCTTACAATCTGTTTGTTATCCAGCACAAAATCCATCGGTACGTGCTCCTCTACAACTTTCAACGGGGCCAAAGACGATGCGGACATACTGGCGAGGTAAAGATCATCTTTATTATACATAAACTCTTCTTTAAAAGTTTCACCAATTTCAAAAATCACTTTAACACGGTCATCACAAACTGCAGACTCCTATTTCTTGCAATAGTCGACAGCTTGGCTTAAAGTCCCCCGCATAGGCTCCAAATGCAAAACATTCGACTTCAAAACGCGCTGAACAAAACGCATCCCAACTGCATTCTCAAACCAGGCAACCCCTAGCCAATGCAAACATCCAGTTGTCTCATATTTCTTAAACCCCGCACAAGAATACCCAAATCAGAAAACAATTAATCCAAGTCTCGAAGTAGTTTCGGGTTAGGCAGAACCTATCCCAGCAGAGATAGATTGAAAGTTTTAAAACAAACTTTTCCAATCTGCGTCCAAGCGAGCAGGATTTCGTAAACTGAAAGTGTGATTCTACAGGCTTGGTGCTCAAAAATCTAATGTTTGCTTACTGCATATTAGGATATGAGGCAGTAGAGCTATTTTGTTTTAATAGAAATTCATGTCGTTTATATGGGACAGTGCTCTGTGCTAACAAAATTAGTTGTATACGTTTCATATGTTTTGAAATAGAGATTGGAATAAGTATTTGGTTTAATTATGACAAAATGCTAGTTATTATGGGAGATGTATTGAAAAAAATTAATTATATTCAAACTGGTTGTCTCGGTATTATACCCTGTTCATGTTGATTATCTGTCCGAGGACTTTCTTAGCTTATTAAATAAGTATTAGTTGTATGATTAATCAATTAAATAACAGGTTAGTGACCAATTTAGTGATTGTTTGCCGAGGTGATAAATATTCAACTAAATTATCTCGTTTACAACATTTTTGAAACAATCTTGAAAAACTAGGTTATCCAAATGATGAACCCCAATATTACCTTGAACTGCGACATCGAATCCTCTAAAAACTAAATTATCCAAAGTGGTTTGTGCTGACAATAGAAGTACCCCAGTTTGCGACCATGCCTTATTCCTTCTAGCTACGGTAAAATTCCTTAATTTGCAATACCAACCTCGAACCGTGATGGCGAAACCAATGTCATCAAACTCAATCACAGTCTGTTCTTTATTTTTTCCCACAAGGCTTATCCCATTCTTGGCCAGAACAAAAGGACCCTGGTACGAACCCCCTGTTAGCACTATTGTAGCGCCTGTGTCCGCTAGTTCCAAGCACATTTGCAACTCTTCCGTAGTTTTTGCTACCAGCGTCGTATTTTCAGGGCAAAATACAGTCACCTTTTCCAAACTTTGGAGTCGATCTTCAGTTTCCCGTTTCGTCATTTCAATAATCTGAGCTTTGATATGGTTCTACATCCGAAGTAATGAGGCGTGTGTCTCCATCGTAAACCAAGCTCTGAAAGTAGAAACTTCTCTCTTTATTTTGAACTAGTGCCGCTACCTCCCAAATGATAAGGCCCAAACTGAAAATGTCGGACTGCAGAGTGTATTGTTGGTTTCTTTTGACTTCAGGTGCCATATATGTCAATGTGCCAACAGTAACTGTTAGTAACTGTTCATCTCCGCAAGGCATCTTCCTTGATAATCCAAAATCCCCAATTTTAACCGGGAATAAATTTCCGACTGAGAAATAAATATTTTCCGGCTTGAGGTCGCGACGCATTATTTTCTGTACGTGGAGGAACTTGACGCCCTCAATAACGCAGTGGATAACCTTGATTTTCCAAACCATGTCCATTATTTTAGACGCTGGGTTGCTCAACACATGTCTAAGTGAGTAACCGCAGAGCTCCATTTCAAGGCAGGTTAGCTCCACACTACGGCCTCGAAGTGCTCTGCATTGGATGACGGCCTTCATGTCTTCATATTTGTCAAATTGCTCATCCTCAAACACCAAATCGTTGAAAAGTTCATCAATTTCCCCAACGCCTACACTCTTTTTCTTGTAATGGAAAAGTCTTACAACATTTCTGTGATTGAAGCCATACACCGTCTCAAATTCTCGGAAGACTAATTCATGTCCCTCTTTTGGGAGAATAATCTTGACGGCAGATTTTGTTGTCGTTTCTTTGTTCATAGCTTCTAGAACTAAACCAAATGCTCCAGCTCCTAAGCAAGTTTGGAATGATAGATTTTTAAACCATCTTTCACCTTGGGGGTCACCCAGCGTGTCGTAAAGTTTGAAAAGATTGGAATCCAAATGTGAACCCTTTTGTGGTGCAACATCTTGCGATGCACTTTCCACGATTAGTACCACATCACGAATATCTTGAATCCTTAAGTGCACAGGTTGTAGCAATCCGATGATTAGTTCCTCTGCGTTTAGGATGAGGTGACTCGGTCCATTTCCATCTTTCTGTTCTTCTATACCTCCTGATAAATTCAATTGCATATTACACACGGGTTTCATCACTTTACCGAGAGAATACAAATCCACTCTGTAGTCAAAATCCTTATCGAAACGTTCAGGAGCTTCATATTCAATCAAAGAGTACTCCTGGTAGCATAATGATAACTTTACAGGAAGGGAGAACATATTGGAAGTTGATGAAATACTGAAGAGAATATGTTGTGGATCAATCCGGCCGTTAGTGATGTTACGTTCGTGTAGAAATGAAATTCCATCAATAACGTTTTGCAAAATTGCAATGTGCGAAAAATTGACGAATGGAACATCCAAATCCCCTTCTAACACTAAGATCCAGTCATACAATGGGTTTCCGCATAGTTCTGTCCATATTATTATCACTTCTGCAGGTTCGGCGGTCACAAACTCACTAGAGACACGAGATAGTGCAGCAAGTTGTGTGAGGTCCTTGATCTCTTCATCGGTTAACGTGGTTTCCATAACAGTAACCACATTGGAAATGTTTGGGTGGCTCTGTTTCTCAAGTTTCCTGTACATTGGGATCACCCAGGGATTATTTTCGTCAATTGCATTTCTATTAAGAACAGATACAAGATGGGGAATGGTTTCGATCTTTACGGATTCCTTCGCTTCAAAAAACACACCAAATGCACCATCTTCAAGGAGCGACGTGTAGCCAAATTTATCGCAGAAGAATTGTTCCTTGTTGAATCGATTCGACATTTCAAATGATGGTTACTTTTCAGTTTTATTGTTCAAACTGGGCTTCCTGTATAAAGAAAAAATGTAATATGAGTGACAATTCTCCAGTATTTCGTAAACGGTACAGGGTGTGTCAAAAGAATGTAACACACCACCAGATCGGGCTGACACTCTCAGTTTTCATCGAAATTAAATATGTTACAGTCGTCCAATTTACTTGATCTTTGTGCCAAAATGAAGCCCATAAAATTGTCTTCTAGAATTGCTTAAAGAGTTCAAGTTAAGACCTTTCATAGTCAGGGAAATGGGACCCAACGCATCTGTTGAATTTTGAATGTCTATAAAAAGCCTGGTCAGAAGTTGGTCTAAAGGAAAAAGGTAGTTGATATTAAAGAATCGGAAATGCACGAAAAATGTTGTCCAGGGACTAAGTCAACTATTGAAAGAATAATGAGACCAAACCATGGACGGTCAGTAAGAAAATGCGTCAAAATTCTGATTGTGTCTGAAACTTGGAAAAACATTTCATTGCAATTTCAGTCCAAACAGTTCAAAAGCAGCTTTGAACGACCAAATGAGAATAGAAAAGTACTCAAACAGCCTTGTGAATCCTTTATTCTGGCAAAAACTCAAAAGCTTTTGGATTTGGTCCCAAAATTTTTGTAATTGTCAAAAACTGGGAGAGCGCATGAAATGGTCGACCACACCCACTGGACGAACGAACCTCCGATTGAATTGCACACAAAAGAAAACCGCCAGATGACTTGCTTCTACACCAGTCAGCAATCATAAGTTACGGCGAAGTTGTTCCCAAAATTTCCGCTTAAAACAATGTTGGTCGTTGGAACATGTTCAGGAAGTACAACTTCGCGTCATCTCGTTGAAAAAGTGTCCACTTTTTTATGAAAAATACTAACTCTTGCCTATTTCTTTTAACTCTATGATGGATGCCAAAAAATTCTATCTCCCCAAAAAAAATTCATTCATGAAGGATGAAGTACCTACACATGGGAAAGAAGTGGGCATAAAAATTCTTAAAGGGAAGGTTTCACGGGTCTATAGAAAAGGGGTATGGCCAAAAATTGTCTACCTTTCAACAATATTGAACACACATACTTGTCTGTACTTCAGAAAAAATGTGTTTAAACAACCGATTCCGAAGAATTGAGAGGAACTTGTCAGCAAGATGAAATTTTATGGATCCGTCTTATCTCAGCAAATTGACCAACTGCTTCCTGAATCGAATCCAGGAAGTAAAAAAAACCGGACCATAGAGGCACAACGTATTGACCTTTGTCGGCGTAAAGTTTCAAATTTGCCAAATTCAATTTTGACACACCCTGTATAGATGTAGAAAAAGGATTGAGAGGACGTTATCTTGTCATCATTCAGTTGTAGCGATAAATGATATCTCTTTTGATTTTGATGAATTGTGAATTATGTTGGCACCCTGTTCATGGGTAGAATTAATTCTGACCGTCCGTACTAAAAGAAATTCCAATTCAGTAATCGGTAACCAAAAATAAGCTATATAAGTATCATAATTTTATTAAAGATATTTTACATACCAAGCTGTTGCGGTGATGTGTAACGTTTATTTATATCTTCCAATTTCCTCTTTTCTTAACCTGGTTATTTTTTCAGGAGCTTAACCACAAACCGTTTCAACCGAAAAAGGATAATAGCTATACGTACAACTGCACTAAATACAATTTCGAATTGAGGTTGTAAATTCCAGCATGATTTCAATGCCAGGCATCGTCTATATAAATACATTGAATTGAACAAGGAATGAGAATGCTCAGCAACTGGATTGGAATGAAATGAAGCAAAAGTTAACGTGAATGTCGTATTTTATCAGTCACACTTTTCCGAGCAATAAGATAACATGATATCATATCGACAAACGAGTTGTTGAACAGACGATAAAAAAGTGACAGGGCAATCAAAACACCTTTAAATATTTTCATTATCTCAATTGAATCTGGACATAATAAAGTAATTACTATATAGTAAATGGTTCCCATGTGATTTCGATTTTTGGTATTACTTATTTAGTCGCATGTACCGTATTTGTAAAGAGTGTCGTAATTAAATTAACTTAATTTTTAGCATTCGTGTAACACCCAAGTCATTGGGACAAATTTTGATATTTTGAAAAGACATTTCAATGTAGAAGGTGTTGAAAAATATTATATGGGTAGTAAAAAGGCACCCTATAAATAAGGTGGCAGTAGTTCCAAAATAATTATTGTAATCATTTAATTAATTTATTATTATTATGTACATTTACCATTTACCAAGTCATGTCATTTACAAATTGAAATTATACATATATTGATTTATTATATTTAATTAGATGGATATGTTGAAATTATCAAACACCGCTTATGAAAATTAACCCCAAATAATTAAGCCAATGATTGTAACTTCAATTTTACCAAATAAAATGCTTTTACTACTAAAATAATAAATCGTCATCTTCTAGAAAATGGTTCGGAACCCCAAGTAATAAACTTACAGTGAGCGTAATAATTTGTTCATAAAAGTTGGCTTTTACAGACTGCACGAACGAGTAAAATCTGTAATTATTTATGCCGGCATACATTTTAAATGGTCTTAAAGCTTTAATATCTCTTAGAATTATATTTCTTTCCAGTTTATTGCCTTTAAAGTGTTTTAATTGCAAAACACAACTTCTTAATATCTGCTCAGAAATGAGAAACATTTTGATTGCATAAGGAGCCGACAAGTTGAAAAAAACTGGAATTATAATGGAAACACTGGGAAAATAAATATAAAACCAGAATGGAAATAATCCGTAAAATTTGATGCTACTATAATTAAAGAGAATACCCAGTGCCCGATCAGGACGAAATTTTATGGTGGGCAGTGCCAACCAAGGCGCCCCTACCTACTCGTTGTATTTGTTTA
>JAQIWQ010000342.1:0-18393 GCA_034695825.1 Folsomia inoculata | reverse complement strand
TCAAAAGTATTACAAAGTTCAAATTCAAAACTTTGTGGGGTTTGGGTTATCGCATGGCTTCACGCTCAAGCTCGAGGTACTAGTACTGCGAAATTTGAATCCAGATTCTCAAAAAATCTCAAACAAAACGATGTAATCATTGTAAAGCATTACCAACGAATAACTAGACCCCGACTTGGTTCCAATTATTCACTGACTTGTTGTCCTAGAGATTTAAACGGTTTATAAATTTGTTATTATTTAACATGATCAATGGAATCAATTTATTTTTAATAATCGGCAATATCCATTTTTATATTTGCTCTTGAAATTTGCAACATTTAACTTGTTCATTTAATAAGCACATATTTGTACAATGTACAAAATTCAATTCTTTAAAGATCTCGAAACAACTTTTTGTCTTTTTTACCTGCATTCAACAATCAGACGCAAACATGGGTATAATAATGGATCGTGAAATATTAGATCCAATAGTCCAATCTCCAGTGCCTTTGAACCTGGATAAAATTGAAGGTAAATATACAACATATATCAGTAACGACATTTAAATCTAACGAATTAAGTTTGTGAACAGATCCAATAGAAAAATTCTCATATGGGTCCTTTGAAATGTGGGTCTTGTTGAGACTTTGAACAACTGGAGCCCTCGCCCCTCAGTCACTAACTTCTATAACTAGAGGGCTCCTACAGTCAAATAAAATAACAGCGCGTGACTGGGGGGTCAGTAACAACTTACTGATGTATTGCTCTTTTGAATCAGTCCATCAGTAAGATGCTACCGACCCATATAAAACAACCAGTCACAAGCCCAGTCTCATTTCATCACAGCCTACCCAGTTAGTAAGTGGTTTTTAAACATTTCCAAGTGGACTATTATGTACTTTGAGACAACTTTTCATTTCACTAATTCAAGCAAGTTTTTGTCCCTTTTTTGCTCCTTTTAAAACGACCCTTTTTGTATGCCCATAAAACCCACTCCATATACATACTCTTTCCTTCCTCCTTTTTAATACGACCCTTTTTTATATGCCCTTCCCACTTCACTTACATACTGGTCCCTTCCATCTGCATTCCAGATGTAGCATCTCCCGTGCTTCTCAACACTCCTACTATCACAGCATGTTGCTCTGTCGCTACTTGCATGCAAACTCACTTGCATGCAAACCATACGAAACCAAACGTCGGAGACAAAATAGTACGTAATAATAGCAACCTTAACCCTACTTCAATGATATCCACTACTTCAGTGTTCTCTGTTTGGTGGATTGGTAGATCGATAAAGACTTTTCCATTTGGTTCCCACGCGGTGGCATTAATATTATTTGTTCCGTTAATTAGCATTGACATGATTGAATTTTTGATAGCACCTCGATCCTGTTATGAAGGATGTCATTCATTTTGTGAAAACGATTTAAAATTTCCAAATTCATCTGTATACCATTATATAAATTCAACGTCTTATACAATCAACTACTACATTGTACACTATATACTATAGAATTAACATTACTCATTTTAAACCATTTTACAAAAAAACACAACTCATAACATGTACATTAATTGAATTACTCTCATTTAGAGCATCACAATTTTTGAATTATCTATCCCAATTGTTTACCCTCCTTCCAACCTTACAACTAAATTGTACAATCAATGAAACAAAAGTCCTGGAAATGCATTTTAATATCAGGAAGCATATATCGATCATTTTTTAATAACTCGAAAAAACTTTTTACATCATCCTGCACGATTGTACGCTGTAACTCAATTTCAACCTTGTTTAACGTTGCAAATTTCTGAATCTCCTTCAAAACAGATCCTGTGATCTAAAATATTTCAAAATGTAAATTATTATATACTTAATATATTATACGTACATTGGGGGGATTATTCCCGTCATTTGTTAACGTCGCATCGCATCATATGTTTGCGAAGGGAGGGAGGAATCTTTTTTTCACATTTCGCAAACCTCGCATAATTTCGAATACATTTTTTCGAGCTCTTAAAATTTCTAGGAAACATGGAAAACCAAGCTTTGAGAATGTGATGCGATGATAATATGTACATGCCTCTAATGAGCTTAGTCCGAAGCATCGCGTAGTTCGTGAACCTCTCAAAAATAAATGACGATGCCAAGTTTACGATGTTTACGAAAATAACAAGAGGTCCCCCATTATCTATCCCAACCATCCACATTTAAATATATCCTTACCCCGAGATTTACAAGCCTTACAGATTCCCTGCCTCGATAATGCAAAAAAGATTTTTGTATAGGCTCCGACAGTTGATCCAATATAACAATGGAAGTTGGAGTGCTCCAAAAAGGAAACGAAATTTCAGCCTTTTTACAACCTGAAGATCATTGCAAAATTAACTCTTGCATTTAGTACGAATTTTATTCATCTTATTACCTTTCAACTCTGAAACTTTGTCCAAAATGGCACACGCATCTGACATACTTTTCACTTGTGAAACACGTATGAATGCTTCATTCAACAGCTTCCATTCGGAAAAAATCTGCATCACCCTCTCAAAACGGGGCACTTCATCCGCGTTTGCAACTTGTGAAAGAGTTACTGCGAATCCAAGTTTTCTAAGGTTTGGAAAAACCCAAACAAGCCTTTCTGCAAGGGTCAACTCTAACCCTTCAAAGTACAATCCACTACGGTTCATACCCCAGTGAAAGTTTAAAATTTCAATGGCATTTTGCGAAATACGAATCCTGTTGATAAAGTCGGATATTCCAGCATTGAACGAGCTATCCGTTAATGATAGTTCCTTCAAGTTTGGGTACTTTTTAAAGTCCATGTTACGTCCGAAATTCTTGAAACAGTTTACAGTCGGACACAAGCTAAAGCTCTTTAGCTTCGGCATTACTGGGAGAAGTAAATTTTGATGCTACAATTTATGTAAAAGTAAATTAACTAAAATATCAACAAACAGAATTCTGCTATAAATTTATGTAATTTTGTACATTACCCCCGCAGTTGGTTCTTTGCCATATGTCTGGATCGTTAGTTTTAATAGTGACCCAGCAATCTGTTTTAGCATCTTATTTAACTGAACCATATCTAAAGTGACATCGACAATATCTATACACCTAATTTTAAAAACTGCGGTGATTTCGAGTGTCTTCAAATTAGTATTACTAAGGTCCGGGTAAAAATTGCCAAAAATCCTCAAGTTTTCCAAGTATGGTGCAGCATTAATCAGAGATTGCAAATTTTTTTTCAAAACACGATAGTTACTCCCATAATTATAGTCACTCCCTCCACGAATTTGAGGGTGCGGACCAACGAATTCAATACTTGAAAGAGCGGGTAAATTACAAATTTGGTTGCAAATCCTTAGTTCTTCTTTACAATTCTTTCGGACAATTGAAAACCTGAGGCGTTTTAGGTTTGGCAATCTCCTGCCCTCGTTGCTCAATACATCAAATAAACTATTCCCAATGCCCACGTCTTCATCTAGCATTATGAACTCTAGTCCTTGGTGATGGTGAGATATAAATTCTTTGAAATTCGACCCCATCATACTATTTGTGGGGATGTAAAACGGTCTATTGTCGTCATCAGACTCATACTCTGGTTGCGGACAGCTACATTGATCAATTACCAATACGCGCTTGACCAATTTCGTGTTTAGAAGCCGAGTTTTGCCCATCTTACAACAGGGGTATTGATTTCTCATGCTAAATAGTATCGTTTTCGAGAGAGCCAAACTAGCAACATTCTCCCAAGTGGAGGAAACTAGTCGAACATTTTTCAAGCTGGATATATCCAACTTGCTAAAGATGCAATCCAGCACCTGCAATGGAAATTGTAAGGAACTGGTCAGTATGCGAATACCTATGTATAACAATGTCAATATCAATATATTACATTGAATAAGACATTCTGTCCACAACTTACTACAGGGTTCGAGAGTACCATAGTCAATCGTATTTCCTTGTCTCCCATGTCGATGATGGTAGTGTTCATGTTGAGCGTGGCTGCGGCTGTAGTAGCGTTATCAATAAGTGACTCTAAATATGAAGGAATACATAATTCATTCCACTTGTATGTACCCATTTTTTGTACGATTATCAAGTTCCTTTCCTTCAACCTTTGCCATTTATGGTTAAATGTATTAGAAAATCCGTTGGACTGGACTGCGACTGACCTCAATTTTTAATGTATTTAATTGTAGGCCAATGCATTGTTGCATAAGAGTCGCTACAAAAAAATAAATCTACAACTTATGCCTCTAGAATCGGGAAATATTTAAGTATTAAATGGTTTATATAATTTATACCTGATACTCCTTGAAAATTAACTACGCAGCAATTATTTAGTTAAAGTGTTGCAATAAACTGTGATATTCTTAAAGTAAGCTGATTGAATTATGAACTATGGATGGAGAGGAGAGCATGCATTAAGCTAGACCATAGTTCGGTAACCCAACCCCTTAGAGAGAGAGACCCTTTCTATATATAGCCGAGGTGGGTGGTAGTGTGGCATCAAGTGGTAACTATGTAACAGTCACACAGTCGCAGTGGGTCCATTATGTATACTTTAAGGAGAATGATTAAACAAAAGCGTAGCTTTATTAGGCATCGGTATACTTAGATACATAGAGAAGATTATGGCTTAATTTTGACCATTTCTAACCTTTAGGCTAAGCAACCATTTCACCCTAATGCTGCACATTCCATTCATTTAGCGATAAAATATATAAATATCAACAATTTATAATTCAGGTTTTTGTTAAATTCAACGAAAATGCCGTCTCGAACCATCTGCATTCTAAAAGAATTTCATGTATGATTAAAGCGAGCACATGGATACCACCACCATGGCCAACAAGAACATTAAGTGCAAGATTGCTGTTGTTTTCAATGGAGTAATCGGACGACATTTTTTCTCTAAAATTCTCTTTACTAACCCAAGCTTTCGAAATACAAGAACATTAAGTGCATGCAGATTCTCTCGATGCAAAACAGGAAACCGATACGACCCGATACACGACTGTATATTGGAAACCTAATTAGACATCTGCCCTGATTTCATTGTTAAATGAAGTTAATTAGACTGCCTTGGTTGTTCACTCACTCTACACGCATTGGAATTTCTTCTCTCATTCATTCGTTGGAAACTTGGATTTTATTCATCTGGTTGTGAGTGTGGGTGGTTGGAGTAGGGAACGTAAATAGCCAAAGCTACTGGGGGTGAACCTAGTCCACTCACTATCCTCCACCCATAGCTGCCCCGACTTTAACCACACCCATCCACCAGCAACGACAAGGTGCAAACATCGACACAAGAGCAGAAGAAAAAGAAAGAGAACCCCAACCACAGTGCAGAGTGAGCAGGCCAAGTCAGGCTCAATCAGGTCAGGCATTGTTGTGGCATGATGGGGGGTAGTTGGAGTAGATGTGCCATCGAAGGGTGGTAGAGAATAATCGCGCATAAGGGTGACAGCGGTCCTGGTGGGTCTCGGTCCATCCTCGGTCTGGTGCAGCGAGTGTGTCCGGTGAAGGAACTTGTGTGGGGCGACACAGACACGTGCAGTGCACTGGTCTATGCCGCCCCTCCTTTGGGGGTGGGGTGGCTTGGCGCTCAGCGCCTCCCCTCTTATTACTCTTACTCTTGTCGTGCAGTGGGGATGGGGTGGAATTATCACAACCCTATTATTTATCTATAAAATATTATGTACCATGATAATGCAAAGGCCATTGGCCAAAACCCAACAAATGAATATATATTTAAATGAAGTTAATTATCTAGCCGTGATTCACAAAGAGAAATAAAATAAATAAATAAATGTTATAGCACTGTTATTAAGAGTCTATGCAAAGTAAAACAAGTCATTATTGGGGGACTAATATTCCCAGACTCTACACTACTTCAGAGAATTACATTACTATTTCCTAACATGACTTTTCTTTGGATATCAATCGACGTGGAGCAGTTATCCCCAACGGCAGTGGAACAAGTGTTCATTCTCGCCGAAACCCTTGAGGAATTGCATGTTTCATTATTTGCGTTTGGAAATGACACTGACACCGCCATGACGTTGGCGTGGAAGGTTGACAAACAGCGTCCTTACTGGAATATCGGCTACACTTTGTGAAAAATTTAGCAATCGTTGGGTTGTCGATCTGAATAATGTTGGTCATAATCATAATGAATTGGACGGTAGTAATGGTGGTGACGAACTTAATAGGAGACCGCATTAGATGGACTCATCCTGATGGATTAATCAGGCAATACCGTATAAATAACGATTGCCTCAGTCAGGATTATATGATGCATTCTTCATTTTGTAATGCATAGATTGGGGATTCATTCCTAGAGGAAATGAATCGACACTTTCATGTGACATGGAATTAATTCAACAGTACAATTTTGTATAATAAATAAATAATCCATCTATTCGTTGGTATAAAATTGTAGTAAACATAACCAGCACAGAATTCATACCACCATAAAGAACAACTGCAATGTCAATTAAATTTTCTACTTGTCACAATTCAACTCCAACCATGACGTTAATTTCTGAGCAGTAAAAGCTGGTAAGGCTTTAAAGATCGAAGCAGTCAAAAAGGACGCAAATTTTGAAGTTCACGAACGTCAACGCCATCGTTGTCGATGTCACCTGCCTGCACATATAACAAAGACAAGATATAAGATATTGACATTAAGATAACCTTTCCCAAATTTTTAATTGCAAGTACTTGTATATGATGTATACTTACAATTTGTATGGCCAGCAACAATGTCGGAATGTCAGCTTCTTTAGAAGAATCCAGTGTAACAAATATACGAAATCTTATCGGATTTGAATTTAAGTTATTAATTTCTTCCTTCATCAAAATAATGTCCGATATCCTCCTCCGTTTTTGAATAAGATCATGAAGATACTCAGGAATGTCATTTTGATTTTCATCTTCCAACTTTGCCTTCTTATGCGGCAGATTATCTTCACGTTCGCTTTTTTTAAGAGACCTCTGTCGTTGTCGTTCATCTCTTTTATCATCCTGTCCCTGTCGCCTTGTCGTTGTCGTCATCCAATTGTTGGCGTCCAATTCCGCCTCCACAGAGCGCCTCTTGATTTTCGAAAATAAGATTGCCTCATGTCCCTTCTTACGTTGCAGAATTACATAGGTAATTGTCCTCCCTTGATCCTCAAGTTTTTCCTCCCTTGATCCTCAAGTTTTTCCGCCTTCCTCCTGACCGTGCCCTTCTTCCCCTTACCGACATCAGAAAGACCCTGGGGACATTTCCCATTTGCCAGAGCTTGTGCTTCCTTCTTAAATGCTAGTTCTGGATAAGCCACTACCCGTTTTTTTGTCTCTGTAGGAGTGCAACATTTACCATCTGGGCCAGGGCTAGTAGAATCATTGTCAACGTCGTTAACCTTGACCTCCCTACCAATAAAGGGAAAACTTGAATTCTTTGCATTTTATAGCCTACCCATTCATGTACATATGTTAGTATAGTACCTACCTCTTACTAATCTCAATTTGAGCATCAAACAGCTCAAAGAATGTGCTCAGAAAATCAAATATGAATGTAATCCAGAGAGATTTCATCTTCTGAAGAAGTGCCCAACTCCCAAATCTCTTGGTCAATCCAATCTGACTCATCGCACGGGCAAATTTGGTTTCTGCTTTAAATTTTAATCCAACCACCACTGTCCCCATATAAACCTTACTGTCATTGTCATCCTCAATAATCCCTCCTCCTCCTACAAAAGACTGAACTTGTTTAACCACATCCATCATCGCCAAACTCTTGAGGAGTTGTCTTCTTCTTGATTCTGCACTCCCAAATGGATAAAATATCCTTAAAATTGAAACATCATCTTCTTCATGTTCTTTATCCATCTGTAGTATTTGGCTCGTTTGAATGCAAGCTTGCTGAAACTTGACAAGTACGTCCCCCTTGACCCCTTCACCAATGTTGCAATTAAGTGCGAAAGGATCCTGAACACAGAGAACACTTCTCATGTGGAATCTCTTTTGACAAGTGGCTTTCCTTTTGAGCCAATCTGCATATTTTTGTACCGCCTCAAACCCAACTTGACCCTCCTCCCCTTGATTCATCATCATCATACCTCTTAATAACCTTGTCTTTGGAATAACCTCAAATGTACTGCCACAAATCATTTTCAGATTAAAATCCATTGATCCATAGAAATTAAAGAATCCTTCAAGTAAATCCATTACAGTTGTTGCAAACACTTCTTTTGTAGATGTGTTAATAATTTCAGGAAGACTTGAAGGAAACTTGGCCCTAATTTTGGATAAACTCTATCTTGTAATTGTCGGAAGACGAGTGTCCCAGGCTAGAAATACATACAACAGAGAAAATTAATGTCATTAATATCGTCAAATTATATATTCCAACCCACCATCAACATTTCCCAATTCTTCATTAAACTCTACCTCCTTCTCCATAATAACCATCCTTTGTAGCTTCCCCAAGGAAGGGATAATAACCTCTTTAAATCCACAATAGGCCAGGACAAGTAGATTTAAACAGTAATTCTTCATCTTTCCTCCATAATATGTTGTCCCACTTCCTGCAGTAAGATGGTGACACTTTGCCCAATATCGTACCACCTTTAGCAAAAACCCCACCACCGGATAGTAGAGACTGGCACAAAGCTTGATGAATTCATCCCTCCTTACAGGAAGCATACTCTTGAATGCCAGGTGAACTATGACCCCACTCTTCCTATGCCTACACTCCACAAAATTCCTGATGACCTTTACATGTTCAAATTATCCCCTCTTATGTTCCTCAACATTCTTACCACCGTTCCTACAGCCTCTTTCACCTCCTTTTCATCCAATCCTTTATAACTGGTACGGTTGACTACATCAGCATGTATCTTGACATCAGAATCATTCTGGCTCAGCCCAGTGGCAAATGAACCAAATGGATACAACTGGCAGAAAGGGTATCTTCTATTCTTCTTGAGAAGGGTGGATATTTCCTCAATTACTTGCTTTCTAGCCCAACAACGTTCTTCCACATTGAGAGAGGCTGCTGTTACAAAGGCGTTCAATTGGTGGAGGAAAGCACCCTTTTCAAATTCTTGTTTTAACAAAGCAGTCATTGTTTCTGAAGGGGGTGGTGGTGGTGGATGTAGTAATAGAGATGGATAATGAGTAGTAGTAGGATGGGTGTCTGCAGGGGGGTTGAGGGGGGCCAGCTCCTCCCGGTGAAGAAGAAGGGAGACTACAAGCTCTCGACAGCTTTGTTTAGACAGTGGTCCCATATTAAGAAGGGTGCTAATGTTTCTGGTGGTGGTGGTGGTGGTTGTGGTCCGAGTATTATCATCCTGGTGTTGGAGAATCTAAATAAATTTATAAACTTAGTTAAGGACCTTTAATTACCAGTAATATCAATTATTATACCATTGTAGTTACCTCTTCTTTATTATAACCACTACCATCGTCATTAAAAATATCAGTCTCGTTCATGTAATATTGATCCATGGTTGGATAATATCTTATCTTCTTCTTATTTTATCAACATATAAGTAGGAAGGACCTTTATAGTTGATTTCCGTTCGTCCAGTCCGGCCTAGATAGACGAGACTGTAAACAAAACAAGAAACAAATATTAAAAAATTAAATTAGTATATTAATGACACACATAATTAAAATTCTTACTCTTAATGGAGATTGATTTGATAATTTTTCAAGTAATTTATTAATTTTGTGTTTTTTATCCAGGAGGAATAAAGTATTGTGTATTGTTTTTTATCAATGTTTACTCTCTGACTGAATCCCAGCAGGTTTATTTTGAGATGCTCCCCGCTCTTTGTTCACCTTACCCACGCTCATGAAAAGTTGCATGAAAATGATTCTTATGACATTTTAGCCATTTTTTGAGCGTTTTTTAAGTTTTTCGGACAGATACCGACCGTTTCATAATATAAGCATTTTAAAATGCTAATGATTGTTTATAATTTACGCTTTATTAATGAAATAGTTTGTTGACTTGCCTCCTTTTTCTGAATGAATATAATTGCACCGAGTTAGTTGGGCTCATGGGCCACAGGTTTTAGGCAATGCTCCAAAAGAGAACCCTAACTTATCACCCGTTTGTAAATCGGCTTATCCATTTGGATAATAGTGGAATGTATATGATTCAAATTCAGTTAATTGGGCATAATTTTAGTGATATGTATTTCATTTTTTATAGACTTGTCGCACTAATATACTTTTTAAGCCAATCCAAAGGCCTTCTGACCCCTTTCTCCATCACAGAAATGTTGTATAATTTCTCAACCATTATTGCGGTTAATTTTGAGTTTCACTAATGCGCTTGTTTCCGGTTGCAGAGCGGCTTCGGCTGTGAAAACAAAACACATCAAAAAATATATGAATATTGTATAAAAATTCGTGTCATTAACCCATCTATGTAATGATGTCCTACTACTCTTACCTTTCGCCAACGTTTGAATTTGAAACAACTGTATCTAATTAATTACGCATATTTTGTGCAAACAGTTCCTGTTTTGGAGGTATTGACTGACTTTATGCAATTTCAATGAGATAGGTGAAACATGTTGTAATTTAATTTGTATTTAATCTACTCATATACATTACCTAACCGCTTAGTAAAAATAAGAAAGGACGTATTAAATTAGTATTTGATAACTCATCAGAATATAAATCTGCAACATTTTCTTTTGAGATTGTAAACTTTTTTTCAGTACTTTTGTAAACAAGTGGAACGCAAGCAAGTGGTCTCGTAATGTCCAAATTATTAAAATTTAAAAGATGAATTTTCAACTTTATTCCTCTAATTGAGTATAAGTTTTGATTAAGGACAAATTAGTATTAATCAGATGTATTTTTAAGTTTTCTGTGCTGTTTGCTTAAATAATTCAAATTAAATATCCCATACTACCAACCACTAATTCTATTGATATTGTTGAAACTGGAATTAATTATTAAAAATGATGAAGTTTCTTGTACTCTTCGGATTACTTACTCTGCTTTCATTCGGCTATAGTGCCCTTCATTTGCATACTAAAGTGCACAATACGAATGAATTACGATTTATTTAGTAATTACATTAATGTAAAAAAGACTTGAAATCAGTACGCGTCATGTTGATATATAACATTGTGTTAAATACTAATTTGTAGTAGGTGGTTTATTTAAGCTGATTGTTTGTCTTTAGTAAATATCCTTCCTTTATGGCTACAAGCTATAGAATACAATTGTAATAAATTTTACGGGTAGAGTGAACAAGGTCATCAACTATCTGTCCTGCTGTCTGTACATAATCCTGGCTGTCGTTGGTTTCTCCTAGGACGGTAGTGCAAGGATTACAGCTTTTGAAATAAAATCTAGTATTTAGCCCACTTTGCTATTAATGTCGGATAATTTAGTAGCAAGTTAAGTAATTATACGTATATGAGAAAATTGTCATTGTCAGTGATAGTTGTCATTGTTTAGAAAGCATTTTACCCCAATTTGTCCCCGGCTGGTATATACATAAATCGAGTTGTGGAACGCGTGGAATTATAAATGCTTCGTGGAAAAAAAATGTTTTAACAAAAACTTTCATCCTTGTTGCATCGTCTCAGGAAAAATCAACGACGATCAAGATTCTTCTAATAGATGGAACAATCCGATCATGTTTTTGATTTGTTAGCAAATTAATATAGGAGGTATAATAAATAAAATGCATACTTTGTTAATGGGTGACACAAATAAAACAGTCCCCATGACACATAATGTAATTAGTTGCATTTTGGGATGGGAGGTGTTCACTTTGGTGGGATAAGAAATATCGACGACGAATGGCATGAAGCAATGTTTTAGCTATATATGTATTATCGGTGTTGTTGGTAACCAGGCAAGAGAATCGATAATATCTCATCAAACAGTAATCAGCACTCTGACGAGTTGAAAACCAGACAGTAAATGTGTAATCCAATGCAGAAAATTGCATAAAAATGTCTGTGATATTCTGTGACTTTGAGGTAGATTGGAATATCTTTGTTTAGATGACATTTTTGTGGTAGTACATAATTTAGATTTCCAGCATTCTCTTGATTTATTTTTTCATGCATCGTTTTTTGATATTTTCCATTTGAAAACCATTTTAATGTTGGTAGACATGGTTCAAACAACATTGTGGAAGATTCGGAAAGATTACAACAAGAGTTTTTGTCTGATTCACCTTTGAAATGGATAGTGGAAACCATGGCATGTCTCTGCGCAACCATTTTGAACAGAAAACTAATTTTTTACACGAAAATACCAGACACAAAAGAGGCAGTGTCTCCATCGAACCCTGGACATTTTATAAAATTACTTGCGTGTCGTTATTACTTTTCTCGGATCATGCCATACCGGAAGTGATTATCACTCTTGTTAGAAACATACTGGAAAATCGTTAATGCCATATTAAGCAGTAATATTCGGTGTCTGCCAAAGCGAAGCGAAATATTATTTTACCTCACTCGTACAGATAATGGGAATGTGATAAAGCTTGGGAAAACTTTTCTGAACCGGGCCTTACAACCTGCACACTCGTTGCTATGGAAATTTCAAAGATAATAAAAGTAAAGACAATTTCCACAGTCGTATCATCAACCTGCTTTATCCCCAGGAATGCCCGTTTCATCAAAATATTATTTGATTTCTTCTACTACACGGCATTTGTACCGTTCCGATTCAAGTTTGAAATTGATCCACAGCAACCCAGCGGCTCTGCAGGCTCTGTGAAAATGCACACCAACAAACTCCAGCAGGTACTTTGCATACTGGAATTAGGTCTACCTACATATATCACTGGGTAGTATTAAAAAATTTCAACCTGATAGGTTTTATGGTGTGTTGTCCGCGCACTGACAATTTTCGGCTCGGTGTACTTGGACGTAATTCCATTTCCCTATAAACAACTGAACAAAAACACCCATCCTGGGAAATATTTCAAATTGGCTTCAGGATGGGCTACCCTTCTCGTCTTCCTTACTGCGTCAAAGGTTTTGTGGATGCATAAGGGAGAATTCTTGAGGATTGTCCAATTTATTCTGGACAACTCCCACCTTTATATAATGCAGCATAAATCAAAGGTATAAAATAACCCAGATTACCTCCAAAGGGAATACATTTAATATTGATGTAAAGTAATTTTACAGATGAACTCGAACATGGCGGGAGTTTCAATATGTGCAATTTGCCTCGCCCATACTGCATTGCAAATAATTCACGGAGCACTAGGGGGAGAGGTGGAAGATGACGTTGGGGGTGGCATTGGCAGCAACAAGACAGAAAATTTGACCGAATCTAGCTTGGACGAGGGTGGACGTTTGTTATACCTGCTTGAACAAATCTGGGATGGATGCTACACGTCAACGATGTACTCTGCGTTTGGAACATTGTTCGCAATGTGTATAATCCTTTGGGTAACTGCAGACGGGTTGGACAAGTTGCTGAGGGATGATGATGAAACTACCATCCGGCAGAAAGACAAAGTCGAATCCAAATCTATCCTAGCAAATTACACAGCTCTAAGATCATTCTCGATTCTTTTAAACAATGCAATGAGTCAGTGGATGCTAATGTTCCTGTTGCAGGGTGTGCTTTACTACGCAGACAACCTTAACGCAATGTTCATTACGAAAATACCCGTCACAAGTTTCAATCTTGCAGGAATGTTTCTTCATTTCATCTTGATTTTGATTATTTCTGGAGAAATTGGCAGGTGAGGTCTGAAACTATATGACAAACAAATAATATTCGCATAGTTTGGTTTATTTAGGAAAGCGGACCGTTTTGAAGAATGGATTTCAAAAAGGCAGCTCAACAGTGCAAAAACTATAATGCCATTGCCACAACTACTCGTGATACAGAATGACACCAAAAAGCATGTCACAGGCATCAGTGGTCACATATTCACATTGGATTACACAGCTGTCTTCAACGTAAGTAGAATGAAAATACCATACAAAAATACCCTGATGCTAATACAGAATGTTTGCATTTTTCAATTGGCACAGATCACTGCTTGCGTTGTGACTTACTTTATTGTTGTTACATCCGTTCAAGAAGCGGTAGTCAAGTGAAATGCTTATGATTTCCAAATCTTTAGATTATTTGATGTAAAAATTGGCATTTTTCAGACAACGCAGATTTTTGTCTAAATCAGTATATGCAAATCATTTTGAAATCATAGTATTTTTTGTGGCGTTTTTGCTCGTCTTTGCCGTCTCCCACATTTCTTTCAGTTTTCGTCCAACGGTGGACGCAGTTTTAACGTTAAATTTACAGAGGCGAATGTGAATTTTTTTTTGAATTAATCGGATTTATGAAATTTCAAAATCTTGTTATGACTACGTATAACCACTTAAACATTTTGCATGTAATATTGATTTTCGTGATAAATCCTTCATTATAAATGAACAAAGTTGCTAAAACCAAACTACGGAAGGTCATGCAATATTTAACCCTGGTTTAATATTTCATATTTCTCTTGTTTGACAGTCACTAAGCCCCAGTTTGTAAACGTTAATGTACGTAATGACTAAATGGACGGTCTAAATTAAAGTACCTACTTATAATAACGTTAATATCTACTTATGGGCGATTTATTCGGATTAAATGTTAAATAAGGAGATTAAATGTTCTTTTTAGATGAATTTTGTCTTTTCTGTTAATAACGATTAAGTTTTGAGTAGTTGGAAATTGTCAAGCCAGATCTTTGTAGACATCCAACTCCGCACGAATGTATTACATTCAGCTCAATAAATCAACCACTGCTTTTTAAATTGTGTGAAAATATTTGCCAATACATATAATAAAATCAATATAATCTGAAATTATGCAAACCATAAATTTGCTATGCATTATTCTCGTGGGATTGGTTTTCTCGCCCTCCTCGCCAAACAATGCAAACCCTGTAATTGCATTGCCCGAATTTCTGAATGACACTAAAAAGCATGCTACAGGCATCAGTGGTCACAAATTCACTTTGTATTACCCCGCTGTTTTCAACGTAAGTTGAAAAAAAGTACAAAAGTACCCCAAATGCTAATACAGAATGTTTCAATTGTTACAGATGATTGCGTGAGTTGTGACTTACTTTGTTGTTTGCACATCCATTCAAGAAACGACAGTCCAGGTAGTGAAATAAGCATTCCACGAAGGCACCATTCGCAAATTATTTGATGTAAAAATTGCAATCTTTCAGATTACACAGATTTCATTTTTTCCAAATTAGGTAGCATGCACAACATCATTTACAGCAAATGGCTGCACTTTCCTACGGCTTTTTGTTCCCAATAATAAGTCCGTACAGATACTGTTCAATTTTCGCACAATGATTTGGTTTGCTACGTATATACAGTATCACTTCAGCATTTTGCATATGATATTGATATGTATTGCAGGATGAACGCAAACAATTACGTAAGCCAAACCCACAATATTTAACCTTGGTTTGGTATTACATATTTATCTCTTTATGTGACATCCACTTGAACCAAGTTGACCTTGTTTATACATTTGGGACAATTTATTCGGATTAAATGTTGAATAAGTAGATTAGCCACAGCCAGGCTTTCTTGGTAGATGCAAATGTCTTTTCTGTTAATAGCGATAGTTGGAAATTGTCAAGCCAGTTCTTTGCAGACATCCAACTAAGCATGTTATATACTATTTATTTTATACAGCATCAGAAATCAAACACTGTGACTAAATTGTGCTGACATATTTTCCAATATAATAAAATCAATAATTTGAAAACATGCAAGCCATAAATTTGGCCTGCGTTATTCTCGTGGGATTATTTTTCTCGTCTTCACTTGTGGTAAAGTACTTAATCATCTCTTTAAAATTGTGGGTAGCGTTGCTTTGATTGAATTATTTTTAGGGGAGCGAAGAACTACGGGTCAAAAGGGACGTTCAGTAGATTGAAGATGTAGGCAGACTCGTGTCGGGATTGTATGTATACTGAACTTCAAAATAACACGATTGAGATCAAGGCGGAATTTAAGAAGGAATTGGAGGAAGTAAGATCCGCAGTTGAATCCGTGTCAACTCGTTTGGAGACGGCAAGAGATTCAGTGTCTGTCAGACATGACCAATTCGACCGAAAACTACAGGAGATTACAAAACAAAATAGAAATAATTCAAAAGCCTTTAACGTGGGGTTGGACGGAATAAAGGCGTCCATTTTATTGTTGGATGGCAAAACTCAAGAGTTAACTAGGATATTAGGTTCGGTAGATGTAGTAAAACACATTGAATTACAAAAAAATATTACCACAGATCTGGCACAGACGATTGGATCTTTGCTTAATTTGACTGTTTCAACTCTTGGAAATGCAACAGTAATGCCATTACAATTTAAAACAGTTGTACATTTATATAAATCGCTTCATTTAACACGGATACAAAGCCAGGAGATTATTCAGTTTGTATACGAAACTGCAAATACAACGAGGAGGATATCAGAGGTTGTTTCAATATTGAATTAAGTTCTTAATTGAATATTTTTAATTCCAGCTTCCTCATGACAAAGAGTGGATCGTCATTCAAAGAAGAGAGACACCATTGAAACCAGGAAACCACAAGACAAGATTTTAATAGACCTTCGATCGAGTATGCAGAGGGTTTTGGTCATTACGATGCCGATTTTTGGACTGGTATGAGACACCCTAAGTATGTATTTATGCAACTAACTATGACGCACTCTAGAAAATCGTTTATGAACAAACTGGGTTATGGATTTGTTATGTATAATTAATTTCGTCAGCAATGTGGATTAAAATGTTGCGTAATAATTGGTCCAATATTACATGACAGCATTTCAAGATCCAAAGAAAGATAACATAAAGATAGAAATTTTTTGTGTAGGTTTGGATAAGATGCACCAATTAACCTCTGCCGGGTATACTCAATTACGAGTCGATTTGGAGGACTGGGAGAGGAATACGGCTTATGCTCAATATAGCGTTTTTAGAATATCCTCATCAGCGATCGATAAGTATCGAATTACGGTTGGTGGATACAGTGGAAATGCGGGTGTGTTTGATTTCAAATGTTTTTGATGTGAACGTTAAAGTTGTATCGTAGTAATGCAGGGGATGACCTTTACTACCATAATCAAAAACAGTTCTGACAGTGACAACGATGGCTGGTCTGGAAA
Source organism: Folsomia inoculata (assembly GCA_034695825.1). NCBI lineage: Eukaryota > Metazoa > Arthropoda > Collembola > Entomobryomorpha > Isotomidae > Folsomia > Folsomia inoculata. The sequence goes on along the minus strand of JAQIWQ010000342.1, from coordinate 1,225 downwards.
CTGCGCACAATCTAGAGCATGGCCCATGGTGGTGGCACGAAACTTGTAGCCTTTTATGTTCCCTATTAATTTGGTCATCTTTTAAAATGTATTCCTAAAACCGTTGCAGGTTAACCTGAACAACATCTACCGTAACCAAAGTAAGGTCTCTGGTGCGGGAGGAATCCATTGGTACAGCTAGAAAGGGGCCGATGAGTACTCGTTAAGAAAGACATCAATAAAGATACGCCGGCCTACTGATTAAACACTAATAGCTGATGAATGCTACAGAATCTAATAAAACAATAAACTTTAGGCTGTGAACCAAAGAACAATGCAACTATTTTGAACAATTTTTTAAATAAAAATGGAAAGCTATTAAAGATAGAATAAGATAGAAAAGTAGAAAAAATAAAAGAATAATTTAAGGATATAAAATATATGAATATTATATGTATATATTATATTAGATACTTAGTTGAATGTTGCCTGATGAAAGAGTAGGTAGTCCGAAGGCTTGCGAATAAAAAGTTGGAAAATCAAAAATATTCTCTCATACCGAGAAAATGTCTAATATACCAAATATATGTCCAAATGAGAATTGCGTCGACATTTGTGTGCATAGTGAGAGTAATTGTTGAAAACTTTGCTGATTAAAATCCAGTTCCTGAATTTTTGAAATTTTATAATTACTGTAATCGTAGATGTAACTTCATATTGAAATGTCCCTCAAGCCTGCCCATCGGGATACGCCCATCACGCACGGGATTGGTTGAAACCCCAAATTGTAAAAATGGAAATTTCCAAAATTTTTTTTTTGCAAAATATGTGAAATGTAATGGGGCATGTTCTTGCAGTTTCGGTTCCCGTCTCATTCACTATAAATTTTTCAGGAAAAATCAAAAACCACAATTTCTTAACTATGCACCTTATGGCGGAGATGTCATTTTTAAACCAAAAAAAAAAGGTTTCTTGACTTTATCATGATTCTTTTTTTATTGCTTTGTAAAATATAGTACCTTAGACGGTTTTGTGAATTTTTTCAAATTTTTATCTTGTGAATATTAGATTTGACGACACTTTGAAATTAGATATCACCAAATCATGTTTCATTATTCCATAGTGTCAAAATGTATTACCCTACGAACTTGTGGGTCAGGTTCATCAGCTAAACTATCCTCGTTGGGTTCTGCAAATACGGATGTGTATTCATTCATAACCATATCGTCATGTACAGATGCCCGAA
>JAQIWQ010000341.1:0-18403 GCA_034695825.1 Folsomia inoculata | reverse complement strand
AATTTGCCTATTATACCTGCTAAAGTTACTCTTATCAAATGTATTATCCTTCACATTAAAGGTTTCAAGATGTGGAAATTCCAGAAATTGCAATTTCTTAAAAACCTTGACATTTTGTATGTTAACAGGGAAAAACCACTGAAATATTTGTACATTATTGTCCCAATATTCATAAACGTTTCTGGGAAGGGTAATTCCACCATTTCGTAGTTTCCTTGAATTTTTGAGGTATCCATAATTCTTTGGACAGACGGTTAAATTTAGCAATTCGGGAAATGAATCATTATACTGTAAATTCCCATTATTAGTGACAAGTTTAGCCATTCTTCCAAACCCAATTCTTAAGGTCCCTAATTTTAAAAAGATTGGAATTTGTATCGGTTCAGAGGAATTTGGCAGATAAAATTCCAACGTTTTCAATCCATTTGCCGTCTTTTCCAGCAGACTCTGAACCAGTTTCACATAAATTTCATCATGTTCCACATTCTCGTTAAATTCATACTCTCGTTCTATTAATACCAACGTTTGCAATTGGGATGGAGAGAGGTTTGGATTTTGAAGAAGGGTTTGGGCCATATGGGGAAATGGTAGATGGACCGAGAGGGATTTCACGGAATTTGAAATTGCGTCCTTTCCAAGGATAAATTGTTGGAAATCTGAAAGATACTTTATTTTGAACATTTCTCTTCTTTCTGTATAATTTGGTGTAGCGGCGGATCCATCATTTCCGAATGTTGGAAATGTAAAGTTCCAACTTTGGACGGGGAAATTTTTCATTTCCTGGAAAAATTTAAACAGCATGGCCCACTCGGATGGGTTTTCATATCGATTTGACCCCACTGAAATGATGCATTTCCGTTTCAGTATAAGCTGCCCTTCCCTATTCCACAGGTGACTGACTAATCGGCACAGTTTTAAATCATTGATGGGTAGATGGGATAGAATGTTTGAGACGACCTGTACAAGGGCCATAATATTTTTGAGATATTTTGGCTATTACAAGAATTGGACTACAAATTCAATTAAAAATTAATTTTCAAATGCAAACACATTAGTCGTTTTTTAGAAATAAGCCGAAAATTCACCGTAATATACATGGTTAGCATGAAAACATACCAAATCAATTTGCCAATTTGACGGATTTTCATTTCCAAAATAAATTTCTGAAGAACCGCGTAAGGGGTTACATATCGTTTTGCACTGCTCCTATAAAATTCGCAAACAAATTATGATATTCATAAAATAAGTGGAACAATTTGTACATACCCGGAAAATAAATATCGCAAAAGGAAAATCACTTCGAGTTTTCCCATACCGTTTCCTAGCTTCCGATATATTTTCTATGTAAAATGATAAAATGTCACCAAACTTGATTTCCTTCGGTTCCTTTGCTCCGACTCGGTTTCCGTTAATATATGTTGCAGAATTGAACTGTTTTTAATGATATAACAATGTTAGAATAATATAAATATTTGCAAATAATTTAACAATACCGATTTCTCTTGAATCCAAAACTGACCGTTTGAGCAACAATTGATTTGGCAATGACAATCTTGGGTATTTTGCTTAAAGCAAAATATAAATAATTCGTTTCCTCCATCTAATACTTCCTTTCGAAATTTGCTTCCTAAAAGATACTAAAGCAAAAATAGTGGATTATTCCAATTAGCACTAAATTTTAGCACTTTCTGGTTGTACTTTCTTGATTACCTTTTGACCAGGTATGTTTAATAAAACAATGTGCCGTTCCCATTTCGGGTGTCCGTCTTCGAAAAGAGAACTAACAAACCCTTTTAAAATATGGAGAACACCCTCCTTTACCATATTTTTGTTTTAATTGCAGTTTCGTTGCTTCAAATTGATTAACTTGGGAACATACTGAGTGGGCTCTCTAATAAAATATTGAAGTAAATGCGACTCAGTATAAAATGGGAGAGAACCCAAAAGTTATTTTTGTTTTAGAAAAGACATATGAAAAGATTTTGGCACATGAAATGAAAACGTGAGGTGAGCAATGCAGTAAATATCAGGCGGATCTGGTCCGGAATGGGTTTGCTAAGCCAAACCAAAGCAATACTAGATCAGAATATGTCTGTAGTTTATCGTAATGATGCATTCTATTGACAAGGTCGGACAAATTTTACACCTTTTTAATAAATTCTTTAGTCATTAAAAACTTGTCGCCTTCCGTTATTAAAAAGTAATGGCTGGAAATTCTCCTGTACATATGACTAATTAGTTTCCATGAATCGATAATATTAAAGCATGAACGTACAAGTCTGCAATTTACTGCATAAATTTGCACTTTAAACATTGAAAACTTGTCTAACCCATGTGTAATGTGATTCGTTTATTGTCCGATTCTACCAGTCATTGTTATACAGACTGTAATAATTGTGCTGCTTTTAATCAAAATTCTTTAGTAGCCTGCACAGCATACCAAAAATGAATCCCTAATCCACTCCATCTCCAAGTATTATTTAAAGGGTTGTAAAATCCACCTCTGACTTGCTGTATGGTACACCCATCTATTAAAGTGAACCCCTTTGTGCTTTTAACAGTGCATTTTTTTATATAATTCAACAATTTCTTACTTGCTTTCAACATTTGGGTCAACCTTTGGGGAGGAATGAATTTGGAATATTCATGCAGTCCAATGGGGAATTGTCTGGTAATGTATTCTGGAAAGAGGATAAATCCAATCCATGAAAATAGCGTTTGTGCAGGTGTAGTCAATATTATGGACCCTCCTTTCTGGGGACAGTTTAAATTGTAAAATAGGAAAATGATTTTTAAATTAAAATGCATTTTTAAATTTTTTTAAATTAAACCTTTAAAAGGCCGAGTGACGTTCTTAAAAACTCTTGAGGATTATCCACATGCTCAATAACTTCTGATATAACAATGGTATCAAAGGCTGCGTCCTTGTTGACATTTGCATAGTGCTCAATCGTGTCAGAGACGTAGGAAACAATGCTCTCCAATTTCTCTGGGAGGTGTTGTTGGGCGATAATAATACTTTGATTGAATGGATCGATTCCAATTATTTGAATATTGGCTAAATGTTTGTTATAGACTTGATGTCCTAAAGCTTCACTTAGGAGACCACCACCACAGCCAATGTCTAGAATTCTTTTCGGGTTGGTGGGAACATTTTCCAGGGTGGATAAAACTAGGGGAACCCTGTGTAACAATTTAATATGAAAAATTGGCCATTTGCATGTACATATTTCAATGCATTACCTGATTGAATTCATTCCCCTTAAAGCCCTGAGTGGTCCATATTCATCCCAGTAATATTTTGACAAGTTTGAAAATGCTTCAATTTGATGCTCATCTATTGAATTTTCTGAATTTTGAGCAAATACAAAAGACAAGAAAAAAAGACTCAGGATTTCTAGGGGAAACCCCATTTTATACTAGTAAATCTAAGCTGCTATAAAGTATAAAGTAATTTGGACTAAATAACAATGGGACAACTATTTTACCACGTTTCAGTGCTTACAAGAGAATGTATAAATAAATGAGGAAGCAATCAAGTGAGAAGGTGAGACAAATCCAAGACTTAAAGCTGATGAGTGTGGCATATTTATCATTGGTTTGGCCTTCAGGAAGATGTTGTAAAGAATTAAGACAATGACAGTTAATTACATGATAAATAAATACTTCACCGTTTTTATTTGATTAAGTTGATTATTGAGCCTTACTCTCAACTTTGTTATAGCAAAAAATTAAGCGATAGAGGAGACACTACTGTTTAAACATTATTGTTTAAAGTTAGATGAATACAAGAAATGCGTTTCCAGACGTCATGGCGAATTATTCATACAAAAGCGACAGTTAAAGATACACCATATCATGGTGTGAATATTATGTACATGGGAAATACATACATAAGATATATATCATATACCAATTTTTACCTGGCTTCATTGCACAGTGGTTAGAGTATTCCATCTCTCTCTGCTAAGGAAGCTGGGACGACATTGGGTGATGGTTGTGGTTTTTGACAATATGACGTCAGTGTGCTGGGAAAGATTCGCTTTGGGGAAAATCAGTGTCTACATGTAGACAACAGCTGATTCCCATCTATACGGGCTGAACTCGGTACGGCTATCTATACTGATTGTATGAGTGAGTTTTCCACAATCCTGGGATTGTACACATACCTAGTATGATGTACTCTGTACCAGTCTGAATAGAGTCTCCTACTTCGTATCTTCAAACCTAACCTAAGTCAAATCATACCTTTCCTCAATCTACGAGTCTGTAAGGCCTACAAGGTGTAACGCGGACGGTAAACTCCCCCTTTTCCTTTTCCTTTCCATATACCAATTTTTAGGTAACGATCTGGCGATTAAATTGCACTTAGATGGATTAACACTGAAACAAAGGAATTTGTGTCCAGACAAATCCTCTTGCATTCATAGATGCATTGCTATAACAGTGGTCTGGATACGACACAAAATGACATGCTTACCCAGATTTGTTTCAGTTTTTTTACTGGTACGTATTCTATTCCCCCATCCCGGAAAATCGATCCAGGTTTTAATAAGTCTTACGGAGCTGGATCGATGAAAGTGGGATAAAGTTGTTTTCCCACAGTCAAACTCTTGAACCAGTCGTCATTATCTGAAGCAGCTCAAGTTTACACAAACTTTGCGAATGTCAGTTAAAAGTTTACTACTCCGAGTTAATTTCAAAAGGCCCATTTTAATTTATGAGGCAGGTGGAAATGTCACTGGCAACATTGAAAATAATGTCACATTGAAACATGCGAAGTTTTGAACCTGAAGATGAGATTATATAAAAAAAAATTACACGCATATGTATGGGGTAACCGTTAACTTGCCCTAATAAACAAGTACCCGACGCGTAGTCCCATACCAAGAACAACAAAATGGCTACACATGTAGCGTTACAGGACAAGTTTACCAACATGACAAGTATCTTTGTATGAAATATACAATATCAAAATAGATTTTTATTTAATAAACCTTCCTTTTAAGTTTATAATATGAAATACTGTTACAAGTCAACAAGTTATATTTCTTTTAAAGTAGTTTGAACAAATTAAAGGAAAACTTGGCAGGTTTTTGGAATCTGGACAAATGGGCTTATAAGAGTGTTGAGATTGGAATATATCATTTCATACACAAGTGGATAGTCATATACATAGTTTGTGCAGGATAGCAGGATATCCTTCAATTACAGGTTTATGCTATGTACTTATATTCCTTTTTACATCTCTTTCTAAGATCCTTCTTCCCTCTATATGGTATGTACTTGTAAAGAGACGAGGAGGGTATTAAGGATTAAACAATGAAATGGTTCCAACCAGGTCAATGCTAAAAAGGTGAAATGTGACATATGTATGTAGTCGAGAAAGATGCGTTGGTTTGAATGAGCTATACATTTCCTTCATAAATAAATATACAGTCTAATCAGATTCTTTCATCCCTTTCAGCCTTTGGCATGTATGTATGTAATGTGATGTGATTTGAAAGACTAAGGTGAAACCTACGTAAACTATGATACAATTCTTCAATGTTATTCCCATCATTGTGAGAACAATTTAATCTCTCTTACACCTGATAAAGGACATGATAAATACTTTTCCATCAATGTATTAAAACCTGGAGGGGTTTGTTTCACGTTCAAGTTCAAGTAACCTTTATTCAAGTGTAAACAGATATCAGCATTATAACGCTAGTTTGCAATCCATGACATTATTTGCTAAATAATTTAAAACAAACTCTCTGAACTAAAGTTAATAGATAGGGACAAAACTTGGGAATATTTGAAAACATAAGCAGGATTTGATGATACACTGTTGTTGTAATTTGTATCCGAATTTAAGAGGATTGACACGACATATGAAGGGTAAGCAGTATTGAGAATTGAAAGCACAATTAAATTGTATTCCGAATTAAACTTTATGAGCGTTGCGAATTTTAAATTTCTCAAAGTAAAACATTGTTCATCAATCATGATTCGGATTTAATACAATGAAAAGTGGAAATACATCAAGTCAGATTGACAGATGGATAAAGTTATATATTTTTGATCACGAGTTTCAATCGACTGACGCGTTAGACAATGATTTTAATATAATCACCACATCACCAGTTTCATCTGCAGGATGTATGAATTTAGTTTTATAACACTAAAGTTCTGTACTTGCTCGGCATTATCCCAAGGGTCACCTCTGAATGTCAATGTGCAAAATAATAAAACTACAAATAAATTACTGTTGACTGATGTCAATCTATAAAGAAAAATAAAGGCACAATGAATGGAATATTTGAATATTTGGCAAAATTTATATATATAAATATTGCAACGTTGAATAACCACTTTTCCATCTTACTCATTTCGTGGAATGTCTGATTTTTCAAGTTGCACATTTCAGGAGATTTCGGCCATAGGTACGACTTTCTTTAAAATACATTTTACAGCAAACATATTCATAGTATCTTAAATTGTAGTGGTTTTTTGTACACGAGTTGCGTTGTCATCGGAATGGGTAGAATTGGAAGGCTTTTATCCTTGAGATGAAATTGATTTTTTTTATTTACCATGTATTTGCTTGCAATTGAACTATTATCATATTATAGTAATATTGTTTAGCCTTACTACAGTAAAAAATGCAGTCTAATTAATTTTAAAGCTGGCGTTGGCATTTGTTCGGTGTAATGTTCTGCAAACCTACGTTACTTTTATGAGAATCTTGTATATCAAAGTTGGAGTTTGACTAAACTAAATTCAGTGCTTCTCGAACTCTTTGTAAGACTAAACCTTCCCGAGTTTATAAACAGAACCAAATATTTTTTTCAATTCCAAGGAGATTTTAACCATGTAATTTATTTTGTCGTAAAATGTATTTTTTTTCAGGGAATCACAGAATTGACTAAATTGAACTTGCACTAATCAGACGTCAATTCACGGAAATTAAGATCATTTATCAAGCTTTAAAATGATTACATCCACCGCCACCGCCCTTCTTCTTCTATCCTTGGTATTTCTCTGTACTAGAACTGTACTTTCAAAGGATGTCTACTACTTTTTCGAATCGCACTATTTTATCTCCGCCCCAGATGGAGTGACTGTTAATCACACGCTCGGCGTGAATGGTCAGTTCCCAGGCCCAACCATTGAGGCGACTGAAGGTGACACGTTGTACATCACTGTCAAGAACAATATACAGACGGGTGCGAATACTACGCTCCACTGTCACGGAATATTTCAGAATGGGACGCCATTTCAGGACGGTCCAAATATGGTCACACAGTGTCCTATTCCAAATGGGAATGCCCAAACGTATGTCTTTCCACTAAAACAACATGGAACATATTGGTAAGAATACGCAGTGACCCTAGTGTTTCTATAGTCTAAACGAGTCAAATTTTAAAATGTTTAATTAAAATTAAGGTGGCACTCCCACTTCAGCTATCAAGTAACAGAGGGTAACTGGGGTCCTCTTATCGTTCATGCCAAGAAGGAAATCTATGCCGCCGATTATGACGATGAATTCACGATAACGTTGTCAGATTGGTCGCATACTTCCGGTCAGACAAATATTGATTGGTTCCTATCACCAGCCAGTCAAGGTAGTGAGCCAATCCCATTCTCGGTTCTTCTAAATGGTCGAGGAAGTTACCCATGCAGTGCGACAACCCTACCATGTGACCCTAGCAAGCAGGTGCCCCTAGTATTCAGAGTCGTGCGTGGGAAACGTTATCGAATTCGAGTCATTAACACGTCGGCCATGGCGAAATTCTTCTTTTCCATTCCTGGCCATATTCTGAACGTGATTGAAACTGATGGAATCGATACTGTTAAAGTACCCTTTGATCGCGTACCCATCGCGGCTGCTCAAAGGTATTCATTCATCGTCGAGATGAATCAGCCACTAGAAGAGTATTGGATTGTGGCCGAAGTAGACTTGGGAATGTTTGGCATGGACTCTCCCAACATTAACCCAAATCCTGGAGCTTTAATCCCCGTAGTTCAAGCCAAACTTCAGTACTGTAAACCGCAGCTTTTGCCAATTTTGACGGATCTTTTATGCCCACCCGACAAACGACCTGTCGCTCCGAATCGGGGCCCATATGTTCAGTTTGATGAAGAGTTTCCTGAACAAATGCTACTTCAACCGTGCGATAAAATCTTGGCGCCAAGTTCCTTTGACCAGGAAGTTATGCTCAATGTGGAAAATTTGGAGGTTGCTGGTATGACTAAGAATTCATGTGTTTCGTATTATCTTTTCATATAATTCGACAACTCATTTTTTCGTTGATCCAGGCGTAAACCATTTGGCGTTCAATAGCATCATATATCAGGTCGGCAATGCACCCGTACTTGGTTTAGTTATGCAAAATAAACCCATTCCAGCGTCTGCTAATGCCTTCACGACCGGTTATAACAAGGTATGTTGGTCTTTTATTGGAAAATATTTCCTTGTCCTGTCCTGGTATAAAATCCACTCTGTATTTTCAGGTGGTCCAAATTGTAATAAATAATCACGACACTGGTCCCCACCCCTTCCACTTGCACGGTCATGCCTTTTATGTTCTTGGTTATGGAGGGACGGACGCTGGCGATTATGATCCAGCCAATCATACCCTCATCTTGAACGGTGTCAAAAGGGACACTGTCGTTGTCAATACAGGATCCTGGGTAGTACTTCGGATCACTACGAATAACCCGGGTGTCTGGTTCCTCCACTGTCATATTCATTGGCATTTGGAAAGTGGATTGGCAGCTGTGATGATTGAAGCACCGGAAATTGCAAGAAATACATTGACTATTCCTTCCGAGGCGAGAAGGATTTGCGCGGCCAGCCGGGTTCAGCTTTGAAAAAATTGTGATTTTGGATCGGATTTAATCAAATGCGTGTGAAGCGTATTTCAGTATTGGAAATAAAAATAGTCTTGTCCTCTTAATCTCTAAAGACGCTGGACTACAATCACGGGTACTGGTCACCAGTTAAGGTCACCCTGTCTAAAATGATCAACATTTTTTCGACTCGAAATCTTGCGAAAAATTAAAGCATGCCAATTCATGACAAGAATGGATTATTTCTTTCCATCTATATTAGTCAAATTTCGCATCACGCATCACGAAAGTTTATTCCTGGGGCATGTCTATAATTCTACAATATATAAAATACTTAAAATGTATAATAAAATTAAGTTATACCAATAAATTCAGTCAGATTATGCCAATGAGGCTTAAAAACTAGTTTAACTAACCAAATGGTTAGTATTATTTTGACTACTTGGATGGATAGAATCGAAAAGAAGATTTCGGTTTCCGCTTTCATTTACTTAGATCCACCGAATTGCAGAGGTCTCATTCAAAAATACGAAATGTGAAATTTTGTTCCTGTTCTTGATTTTTGTAGTAGTGAATTACTCGAGTAGCAAAAGCCTGTCTCTCCTGTCGCCTCATTTTTGTTCCCACAACCTGACAAAGTGTTCCATCACAGTTTTTGATAACACAATAAACACTTTTCGTATGAAATGTACTTAGATGAAAATTTTTGAATATTAACTTACCCCTGCAGTCAACCAAAAAAAGTTTCCCTATTTACCGGATAGCCCTTATTTAGTTATTCCCGATGCTCGCTGTATATATTGTATTACAATTACATCACTACCGCTGATAATTCATCAGAATTCCAACTGGGTCAAGAAGGTGATCAATTATTTTAGAGAGGATCCGCAACCCGGGCGAATTGCCATGACGACGAAAGAGTATCGAATACTCTAACAGGATTGTTTATGAGAAGGCTTTAATATAAATTTATTATTGTAATTTGTTAGTATAGAGTTAAATTTATTGTCTACCGGCTGGTTGGAGCCAACTTGGTTTCGTACGGGTTAAATTGAACTAAAGTACTTGAAAAAGTGACATCTATCCGTCAGAGACAAACAATATTGACCATCACTCTAATTTCAATGCATGCTTAGGGTTATCTAAACGTAGAAACCAATCAATATAACAATAACAACAATTAATGGTCTGAGCGACAAGGTGACTTCCAATGTAAATCATATTGGTGGTCGGATCCAATCTGTCCTGCTAAAAGTTCAATACACCATCTGTCACGTGGCGGAAATGCTATTACAAATATAACAAATGTTGGTTAGTTATTGATATTAGAATGGCATAAATTATAATTTTACGTAATAATAACGAAATTGAATCCACATAATAATCGGAATATGCCGTGTTGGCTCAATATCAAGGGTGATGTATACTTTACACGTCGTGAAATGTCGGAATAATTATGCTTCTGTATTACCAAAGGGCTTGGAACTTTGAATAATTTAATACACTTCCGGAATCAACGTTTTGTCGACAAATTAGTTACCGTGTTGGTTGGCGAATGTTTGGTTATCGGTTAAAAACTAAATACTAATGATAACCTTAACTTTAAAGTGGAATGTGTTGGTCAGCCCGTGAAACATGTAATTCGTAGCAGGATATCACTTTCACATATCAAAATTAATGTATGTACTATTTATTGTTCTTAATGAAATGGATTACGGGCCTATGGAAAGTTTCTGGGACACTCTTCTCATAGTTTTTAGATATTGATAATCATTGTAATTCTAAAGATTTTTTTTACATTTCTTTATTATTTACGACCTTGTGCCATTGAACTACATAACATACAATTAAAAAAAACTACATTTGTTTAGCGTTCTTAAACCGTAATTTCCATATTCCGCAGGGTGGGCGAACCACTAATTGTTTCGCAAACTGAATCCGCCGATGACGGTATCGACGCCGAGCTCTGGTTCGGGGCATCATTCGGTTGGTTTTATTACACATTGGTTTTGCTTTCATTAGAATTGCAAGTTTTGTAGTGAGAGTGGATTTCCAACCCATTAGTTCCAACACATACACAGAAAAGGAGAAGAGGGCACAGCTAGAATAGATGATTAGTAGAAAAATCAAATTTTTAAACGAAATATACGGACTTGTCTCTTCTTTGTCAATCACATTTCCAAATTCCCTTCTCGACCGTAGAACAACACGAAAATCACTCCATCTTTTCCACAATTGTCTAAATCCACCTTCATTAACTTGAGTCAAAATGTGTTTGAAAATTTCGAAAATATTGACCTCAACTAAATCATAGCTATGTCTAAGACCGACACTATCTTTAATACCGTAACATTTGTATTTTCCATGCAATACTCTTGTTCTTACATATCCCACAAAGTATGGCAAATCTCCAGCAACGACTAGTGACATTTTCGACATGTATGGAGAAAACTTTGACAATCCTCCCCATGTATTTGTATCTAATTGGATTATCGATTTCTCAAAAATGGGGCTAATTTTTTTATTTTTAAAATCCTCCAAGACGGTCGAGCGTTGTGGTTCATATCCTGGAATCGGTTTTTCAACCATTATACTAAAACCATTCAACAGTAACTCTTGAAGGGATGAGAATGGTTTGTAAATTTGCGGAGCAATCAAGTCTGATGTTATGAAAAACTCGTAATATGCAAATAGGAATATACCTGCCAAAAGCAGTGGTTGAATGATTTGTCTCTCAAATCGTTTTGGAATGACGGATTCATATCTACCGTTTGATATCAAGTCCATCAAATATTTCACAGATATTTTAATGCTGTAATAAGAAAGAGAATGTGTTTTTGAACTATGGATCATGTTGCTGCTCCAGTTCAGTAAAACAAGTGCTAAACATACTGCGAATGTCGTAGCTATCAGTGTAACCCAAACCGAAAAATGAAAGGCGGATGTCCAGGCCTCGAGATACATTTTTTCCGTTTTTAATTCATAGTCACAATAAATTATATCTTGTCCCCCCACTTTAACCAACGAATGGACAAAACTGTTTATGCCTTCGTACCACACGCCTTGAACTAAAATACCATATCTGTAGCGTCCATTTTTTCTTTCCTTCATATCGTTGTAACGTTGGAGTTTGAAAAATGTGACATTTGCGAAACTGCTCAAAGTTTGTAAAACTCTGATTTGTGGATGACAACTGACACTACCTCTTGCGTACATTCCATTATTACAAATTAAATCAGTTATATTTTCCAAATTCATTCCATATATATCAACGACAACCGGTTTCCAGTGCGCGCGGAGGCTTGGCAATGTTATTTCTGATGACCTTGTTTCGATATTTACAAAATCATGTTTACAGTATGGGCAAAAGAAGGTAAAGCTGGATAATTCTAAACTTGTTATGTTGGAGTACACGGTTGAACTAAGGATTCCAAAGAAAAGTTTTCTGTTTTTCCAAAAATCCTCCTTAAATGCCCAATTCTGGGGTAAGATTGTTGTAATAATTATTAATGTATTAAATGGATGCCCCCTGTGCGTATCCCGCAAGTTGTATTGATAGCTGAATCGCCTGAACTTGTCCTCAACTCCAAATTTGATGATAAAGTTGATGGTGCAAGTTTCATAAAACTTGAAATCCATAACCATTGTCCGGTCCTTGGCAGCATCCCAAGCGGATTCATTACCACCGTTAGAATCGAATACCGTGTACACGAGTTGATTCGGTTCATTGTTGTGTATCAGTGTCTCGGTGGTGTCAATGTAAAGTAGGTCGTCGCTAAACCGTTTAATTTTTAAGGTGCATTCTCCAAAATCCTTGAAATTAAATCCCCTCTTTCTTGAATTGTTACCGTAAACAAGAGTTGTTAAAAGGACAATTAAGACGATGCTATGCAATATGTTGAGCATTCTGTGAGTTTTATTGACAAGATTTTTTTGTAACTTTACGTAATTGAACTTAACCCGAGAGAATTCGACATATCGACAATTTACCTTCAAAATAACTCTAATAGTACTTGGTGTGTCTTAACCCTTTGCGAAAAGATGAATGACGCGTCCTAGCACTTTCCTGTCAACTTTATATTGTTTTTAAGCCAACCTTCCAGGCGTTTGCCCTTGATAGACGTGTGACACGGATGTCGTGTTATTATGCCTACCATTATGTTGAACTTTACACCAGTTTTCCTACGCTAGATGTAAGTATATTTGTTTTGTAATATCACGATATGCTTCCGCTTCCGCGAAATTTTGCTTCCGCAACGGGCACGAGGTTGCAACTATTGAATATTTTAATACACTTGCGGAAATCAAATTCTGGTTTCCTGTGTGTCGTTTGAGTTTCCTTGTTTTATCGTAAAATGTATTTTTCAGGGAATCACAGAATTGACTACATTGAACTTGCACAAATCGGACGTCTGTGATATTCACGGAAATTAAAATCATTTATATCAAGCTTTAGAATGATTATATCCACCGCCACCGACATTCTTCTACTATCCTTGGTATTTCTCTGTACTAGAACTGTACTTTCAAAGGACGTCTACTACTTTTTCGAATCGAACTATTTTACCTCCGCCCCAGATGGAGTGACTGTTAATATTATCGGGTTGTATTGCCGTGCGATAAAATTCAGAGTATGGTTTACCTGATTCAATCCATGTAAATTTACCTTCCCGCCATTCGTCCGTTGCACCCGCCCATCCATAATGTAAATGTGGACTAGCACTGGTAGGTTCTACAATAAGACGCTGGTTATAGCTAGTAACAAATTATTTGCCGTTCTAATTTTATCAATGCTTTGGTTTACCTATGTAATATTTTATAAGATTAAAAATGTAGTCAAATTCCTCTATAGAGTCATACGTGACCAAATTCATTCCGTGTCGCTTACACTTTAGATAGGCGTCCATCCAGGTCAACTAGAATAAATGTAGGACGATTAAGTGTAGGTTAATTACCCAATTTGTTTAGTGTAAATTCTATTTAATATGTATTACTATGTACATTGTACACCACATACTTTAAGATCTCTAAATATCACAATTGCCTTGCCAAAGTAGTAGTCAACCACAACTGATTCATCTATTGGCTGAAACCCAGGTACACAATATAACCGGTAGGACTACTTGGGTGGTTATAAATCACCCCACCGTCTACAATGGTAATCAATAAAGATTAGATAGATAGCTTTTACATTATTCTCGACCAAACCCACCTGTAACACCCATATTTCTTCCCCAGCAAACAAAGAAGAAGAAGAAGAAAAACAAGGTTGATACTGTCGATTTTGCCATCTTGTCTCTTTATAGAACTAGCGAAAAGGGTTGCTGAGGCTAACCAAAGCTGCGACAGCCTTATCAGTGCATGTACAATCACATAATACGTATAATCCTGTAATAAATGTATATTATCCTGTGTGTAATAAATTTTTATATTGCGTTGGTTGATATTGACCGAGAACTTTACAGAATTAAATCCTTGTGGTTAAATACAGAAGATATCGCTAAATCCCGGATTAACGGATTTCTGTATATTCTGACATTATCAAACAATTTGAGTTTGGAGTTTACACTACTAAACCAGGAGTCTGATGAGTTTGTAAATGCGTAGTTTCCAATAATTTGTTGCTCATATAAATCAGCCCCCCACCACGTATTTGAGAAACTACTTATCATCAAATCTTAAAGCCTTTATTCGTAGCCCGGTCTGAAACGACGTGGTGAATGGGGCACTTTCCATTTCGTTGCACTATTATGAAGTATCTTGCAATTCGATGCAGATATTTCTATGCGATTTAAAATACTTA
The DNA here is from genome assembly GCA_034695825.1 of Folsomia inoculata. Lineage (NCBI taxonomy): Eukaryota > Metazoa > Arthropoda > Collembola > Entomobryomorpha > Isotomidae > Folsomia > Folsomia inoculata. The sequence goes on along the minus strand of JAQIWQ010000341.1, from coordinate 3,762 downwards.
ACAATATAAAATGCAAAATGGATCTTGCTGAATTCAATGGCAGACGTGTCAATAATAATTAAACAGCCAATAGTTTGTAGCCCATGAATTTGTTGAGATATACTGTCAATTTCCATTACTAAATTTACATTGTGAATAATATATCTAATTCTCAATTCACCGAATATTTATGTTGGATTTGCAGCTCTGCATTCTCTTTTAAACTTGGATTTTGGATCTACATTAAACCTCCAATACAAATCCGGCTTAATAAATTAGGCTACAATCACATGTCACTTGGTCCATGTCCTGTCCGAGTTTTTTCGACATTATATTAGATTAATCCAATTTTTAACCATTGATGCGTACATATCCATTATTAAGCATAGCAAATTGGCTCTGATATTGCACAAGTCCTGAACTACAGCCAGTCTGATAAGTATGTATGTACATAATAAAACTAATTACATTCCATTGTGATACAATGTGGTTGTTATCTACACATAATTTGCCAACTGCAAACCTTTTAATCGGTACAAGTCAATCATTTTCGTTTCAACTTATGTATGCTTCCCCATACAACATACATAATTCCGTACAGTTGGGGTAAAAGTTTAACTAGGAAACAATCATTCCCTTGAAACATTACCCTAATACCTCTGTCCCAGATTTCGGAATTCATTTGCGAGTATAAGGTATTAGAAAAGATGTAGTGAATTCGGTTATGATAACCGAAATAAATATTTACATGAGTCATCTGTATTTGATATTAATATACCCCAAGACCCTTGACCCTTCAGAGTTGCCTTGATTTCCAACCTAAAATGCTGTTACTTTATCTTTTGAATTTGGACTACATTTTCAAATTCTGATTGAGCTCATCAGTAATGGGTAGGGCTGCATGAAGTGGTTACACTTGCTATCTACAGCATTGGCTGTACTTTTTTATGCCTTATTTAGCGCAATACATAAGTAGTAACGTAGTTTATACTTCCCAAGTACATTCGTAATATATCGTGTGTTAGATGGCCCAAATCATTTCCAGACAATGTTATTGGATAACACAGAGTTTTATCTTGTGTAACTTTGTACCCGAAAATGTTATCCTCTTTCTTTGTAATAAAATGAGAAATGAAAGATTAGAACCAGTCATTCATTTACATTCCATTGTGGACAATGCAGTAAATTTGATATATAAAAATGAGCCGTGACAGAGTTGGCTTTAACCTCAAACAAACTCTCAATCCATCAAGGTTCCGGCTGCATGATATACCTTGCATAAAATGCACTTCATGCGATTTTGTGCATGGGCCATCAACGGCACGAAATGTACGAAATTAAAACGGGGCATGTTGAAACTTAAATGTTTTCCTTTAATAACGCTTTCCTTTTAACGGTGTTTAATTTGGTACAATAAAAGCTAAATTCGGACACAATTAGAAGTGATGTTATTCCAGGAAAACCATATTTTGTAGATTTCCCGTAAGAAAAGCATTGGAAGCCACAACTTATACGTAACAGGATTGATTATGTTTTTTTTCTGACAGCTTGGCAGCTCCCCAAAGGGATTCCTGCCATATTTTTTGGATTCCAAGCTTAAATCCATTCTGTGGAAATAACTTCGTGCATTTTGTGCATTTGTATGCATTTCGTGCGTTTCATGCATTTCATGCAGCGTGTACGCATGAAATGCACGAAAGTGCATATCAAGGAACCCTGCATTCCATGCTGCTTGTATGCCATTTATACAGAATGGACAGATGAACTACTTAAAGTGATTGATTCTGACGTTATCGCCCTCTTATCACATGCTGATACTGACGATGTCTCTCAAAGCCTTTTCATTGATTGTGGCAAAAGTGTAAATTCATTCCACCAACAGAGTTCTTTGCATCTTTATTAAGTAACGTTAAATTGGAGTTGTAAAACATATAAAAACTATCCAAAAATTGAAATGTCGTCCTTCACATGACGACATTTCATTCTTGTAGCAGTTGTGGTAATCTTGCTGTCCAGCATAGGAGGAGGGTGCACAGGACAGCTATTCAATGACGGCTGAATATGTGAACACTATAAAGTTCCTTCCCTAAATACATTCCCTATAGCTTTCTATGTATGACGAAGAGGATAAACTCCAAGTAAATTCTTGGAGGCTGTTAAAGTGAATCAAATCTTGGTCTACTTCTTTTCCCCCAAAGACACCATTATTTATTGAGGGGGTGGGTATATCCTGACCAAGAATCATTCTGCATCCCTGCAAGGGGACAACTATGGAAATATCTTCCATCTAAGTGGGGTGGGGATTTAAATACAGCGCAGTCTACAAATTCCATCTGGTAGCCAACAGGACTATCCTTGTAAGTAGTAAAACTCTCAGAGGATGTCATATATATTTCCTCAAGGCCTTTATGATACCAGCAGCACTGTGTATATTATTACAGGAGAATACGGACTCTGTACCAAAGGTGTATAAGGGGAACTAAATACGGGAAATTGTTCATTTTGGCATCCGATGAACATTGAGCAGTCCGTTGGATCAGGGTCAGGTAAATGCTACAGGCAGAATTCAAAGCAATTTTCTGCCAGTTGACATATATTAGCCCAGTTGAATGCTTCTACCAACAATTACGCACCCGGATTAATTAATTAATGTGTTTCAAATTCAAATAGAATCTACTGCTTTCGAGGATCATCCTATAATTCTGAGACCGAATTGTATAGTCCATAATGAGATTTTCTACACTGGCTTAAGGCACCAGAAAATCAGTAGTCTACAACCACTGGATCCATCCCACCTAATACATAGCCACCTAAGCTAAGACTTGTCCTCATGTCCCAATCCCACCATAGGTATATAACCACAAGAACAACATAATTTCAGAATTTGTAAATGCAAATATTCACTGTTAAAAAATTTCACAGTTTTATCCGCACCTGGTCCAATGGATTGTTCAATGTTCATCGGATACCAGATTGAAAAATCGCGCGTTTTAATTTCCTCCGCCTATACCCTTCAGTGTGTTTCCGTATCCTCTCCTGGTCCTCATTCAACTTGAATTATATGACTTTCAACGGAGTAGATAGTCGAGTTGGCTACCAGATCGAGTTTGTAGACTTCTCTCTCTATAGCTTAAATCCCCACCCAGATAGAAGATGTTTCCATAGTTATCCCCCTGCACGGATCAGAAAGACTCTTTTAGTCTGACTGCCCCACCCTCTCAATGGTTGTCTGAGGACAAGGAGTACATACACCAAGATTTGACCACTGGTATCAGTTTTACAGCCCCCAAGAATGTACTTGTAGATTTTATCGTCTCCCTCATGGAAAGCTCATCTGGGGCATGTATTTGAGTAAGTTTATAGCGTCCAGTTATTCACCCGTCATAAATTGACCTGTACACGTTTCTATACTGGACAACAGGATCACCACAACTATTACAAGAAAGAAATATCGTAATGTGAAAGACGACATTTCAATATTTGAATAGTTTTTATGTATTTTATAAAAGTTTAAGTTAATAAAGATGCAAAGACTTTGGTGGAATGAATTAAAACTTGTGTGTGATTGAATGAAAATGCTGAGAGCATTGCATAAGAATGAGTATGTGATTAACTATAAGAAAGAGGGGGATAATTTCTTAATTGATTTCATTATGCCTTTTCTGTACAAATTACAATACAGATCGATAATTTGTTAAAGTCAAATTGTTTACTGTCATTGTTCATTTTAGGATATCAAATGTATTGCATTAGATTTATGAAATGGAATGTAAATTAATGACA
>JAQIWQ010000340.1:0-18414 GCA_034695825.1 Folsomia inoculata | reverse complement strand
CTGGGAAGATAGTATCAAAGCAACGAATTAATCCTCTATATTTCCTATGACGATGTCTTCTCAAAGTCATAATAAAGGTGTTACAAATTCTGATGTACAAATTTTCTTGACTCGAAAAATGAGATGTAGTTGCATGAATCCTTATTGGACGCACAGCACTGGGTGAGTGAGCAGTTGTACTCCCTGTGTTACGACTTACGACCTTGTGCAGAAGTGGACCGCTTACGACACAACCCTTTGATTCCGTATCGATATTTTTTACTCCGATTTCAAGGACAAACTTAATGTTTATTGGAAATGTATGAGTATGAGTATGAAGTGTTCACATTGCAGCATTGAAATTTAAAGGATAAATTATAGCATTGTTTGAGCCGAATAATTCTAATTTTGCAAGTATATGAAACAAGAAATAACCGTTCACCGTAGTTAACATGAAATTATATGATTAAAGCCAGCATACTTTCGAATCGACAACAGTATTCTACTGCTTCTACGTCTTATATTAGTCATATTTTTCGGTTCATATACATACAACTCCGTTGAATTATAAGGCTTCTGTATCAAATATAACAGTTTATGGCTTAATTGCTTTAAAACAATGAAAGTTGCCTTCAATTTTAATCTTTTAAATTATGACGTGGGACAATAAAAATGTAACTCAGTTCAATGTTGGTTTGAAATAATTCGTAGCAATGAAGAAAAATCATTTTATTAGAGTTGATGTATATAGAAGCAGAGTGGCTATAATATTATCTGTGCTATTAATAATACAATTGATTCAGCATTCAGTAAACCAAAGTCGATTCACAAAGAAAAAAGAGTGTAATTAAACTGTAATTGTAATAAGAGTATAGTAATGAAACTTTTTTTAAATTCTCTTTCCGCATCCAAATCTAAAAGTTGTCTAGTCAATCTTATACACCATAAAGACATGCTCATGTTCAGCAGAGAGTGTCAACGCCAACTCGTTTCCAGGTGGGATAAGATAGAATCCCAAAAACATGAAAGTTCGGACGAGAATGGCTGCAACATATTAATTTTAGTTAGAAATTGACTTTATGGGAAAATAATTTCTTTAAAAAACACTTACTTCGGTCCTTTCGATCTTTCTTGAAGCAAACGACGGCATGATGACAACGCAACACTTCTTCTGCGTACTCCAACAGGGACACGAAAGCTTCTACAATTTTAACAAGTTGCAATTTGTTAGGTTATTAGGATTTGTAGGGTTTGTATTATCAACGCTCACCCTTGGAAGCATCCGGTAGACACCCGTTGGGCACTTCAATGTACAGATTGTTGTTGATCAATGTGGTGTCCCAGTTGAGAATTGTATTCTGGGTCAATGGATAGCGGAAAGAGATTTTTATTGGTTGATTTTTTGGAAACTCCTTTGAAGAAATACAATTCAACATATTTACATTACTCGTGCTACACGAATGAAAAATTATTCAAATGTTATTACAACGTTATCAAGAGGGTGGCCCGAAGAAAGGTCCCCTCTTCCAGCGCCCTCCCCGTGCAGGTTATGAGAATGAGCATCGGTGTGGGGGACTATGACAAAAATACATGTTAAGTGCAAAGTTAATGGCAGGAGTGGCTGTCTAACTAAATGGCTCTTAAGCTTCTTACCATCACCGATGCCACCGAGGCCCCACGCCTGGACACAGGAAATATGAATATGCATACGACATATAATACCAATAATAACATATAATAAAAAACATACCGAGGGTCACGGAGATGCGTTCAGACGTAAACGATTGCAAAACACTATAAAATTTATCAAATATTAGATCAGCATTTGTACTTGACAAGTAAATGTACTTCAAAATGTATTCCTAGCCCGTTTATTACCTTGAGCCAAAGTTGCCACCATTGTTACTCATCATTTTCAAGGCAGATATTCCGTTCATGTTAGAAATCAAGTTTTCAGAAGCAAATAACGATGATGAATTGCTAGTATTCAATATACTACTCGTACTCATAATTTTCTTCCACAAACTCGTTCGTCGTTATACGATGCGTTGAATCTGGAAAACAAAATGCATACATTTGATAAATCCATTATGATGCCATTATCACACATTTTGATTGTAAATTCGGAAAACAATGGCTAGTTTGGCTTGTTAATTTGCTGATTATTTCTTCTATTTAAAACCCTTTCGTTCTTGAGTTTATTAGTTGGCCACAGAAATACATGCATTGTATGGTCTCCTTTGTATAAGATTCAATTTATATATGGGTACATACTCTTGCATCCTTTACTTGAGTTTGGTGAGACTTACGTGAAAACTGTTTGAAATTATCTGGTATGGCTGACTATTATTGTAAGTTAGGAAATTTGTTAAATATCCCGACTTTAAAATATGCACTTGTGCCTACCGTGGCCTGACTTTTAGTATGAAGAAGCAGTAAAAGCCACTTATGTAAATATTAGTATATGCAAGAAAAATAGTGAAGTGCAAAAACTTCCATACCCTAGGGATTGTCATGTAGTGTATGACTGCAGACGTTTAAGTAAACAAAATATGTTACAAGTGCACGGAGACTGCTCGAATTATGCTGACTGATGGTGTCTCTGAGGTTCTCCATTCTTATTCTGACCAATCGAAACATGAGGGACAGCCCAGTCCAGTCTAATGGATGCCGATTTTCAGGTCTGCCTTCAATATTAACCTAATTTACATCATCAGCCAAATTGTTTACCAAACGCATTTACATTCCTTGGTTTTCCAATGTAAATCCTATGTAATTTAATGTGTTGTTTAATGACGCATTATATTTGTACAACCCTACGGCCTGCTCACCGTGTTACTTATACTTTGCATCCTTCCACTACAGTTGTGCAGTAGAATTTCTATCTCTAATATTCTAATATCCAGAAGCAGTTTAATTGCAAGTACAAATGCCTTTGTCATATACCGTCTTTTTGCAAATGATGCATGATTTTGTGGAGCTGCATGCATTAGTTAATTGGTCATCTCTTATTGCACAATTGTAATTGAAACAATTGAATGGCGCAATCATATTCGGTCCCAATACTCTTCCGGGTAGGGGTCGGAATTGTTTAAACAAATCGAAACAAACTTTTGTCGGTGTCAAAAATATTTATACAACTATTATAAATCTGCATGGCACATGAAAATGGGCTGCATGAAAAGAGGATATGAAACCGTGTTCGATACCAGGAAAATTCAACAACACTTTAAAAAGTAGGGCGACAGTCTAAAATTTTCCACATTGAACTCCATTAGGTACATTTCTTATTGATTTCAGAGAAATCCTTGAGGAATAATGAAAAGAATAATACCACCGCTCTGATTACTCTTTCACAATCAGCATTGTCTCGGTTTCTGTTTACTCTTAACATTCATATCCTTGTCTGATTCAAAGAATTGTACCCGCATTAACAATACACCATTTCTCATTTCCTTATTTTTTGAATGGATATTACCAGGCCATTGTATGGTCATTAAAATGGCCTACGTGCAGACTTGCACGCCCGACATTTCATATGTACAACGACCCCAGCTTTTCTACGTATTACTTGACAAGGAAGCCATTTTTAATAAACTGCTTCGTCCTACATGGGCGAATTGAAAAAGTCTAGAATTACATCAAATATTAACTTCTTATCGACCCGACTCATTTATGATGTATTCACATGTCGTATGGAAGTCTCAAGAAATTTGAGAATGAGAATTGTATGTATGCTGAATTGTATTTCTCTCTCAAATGTAATCAAATAATCTTTCAAATAAATTCTACTTGATCTGATGATCTTGATTCTACTCTTCAAAATGGAGAATAATAATGCAGTATAAAATAAACGTGTAATGTAGAAATATCATGAACATGGAACGATTGAATGAATGAAAAATGATCCTACATAAGAGGATAAGGCATGCAGTAGGCATTACAGCAGGACACCCAAGGTGTCTTTTAGTAACTTCTCTTAGTCACTGCACTGTGGTGTAGTTGACATGGGTCTCAATTTCTTTAAGTCTTTTTAATTTGGATCAACAGAAAAAGAAGGCATGCAGACAAAGAAAGAAATTGAGGTCTTATCAATTTTACTGGATGAATATGTAGTCTGTTGGTTGGATGGTGTGCAGTGCATGTTGACTTTGACAGTCGTCATCGCTGTTTGAGCTATGGTACTCAAATGATAAGGGGTCATTATTCAATCCACTACCAACTCGTCTCGTTCTTCTTGTACTACCTGATCAAAATTCTCTACGGGAGAATTGTAGACTATTGTAGTGAATGTATATAATGCAATGCAATTTTGGATAAATGCAACAAATAAATGGAAATCAAATTACTATTTTAGTAGAATCAAAAGAATTTGTTGATTGGCGAGAATTAAAAATCATTAATTACGATAAATTGAAAAAGAGATGATAACTGTAGTACAGAAATGACGTACGAATGGAAATTAGTGAACATTATCTCAAGGACTAAGCAGTAAAATGTGTTAGGGTAAATGCCCACTAATTCAAATTGCACACTCAAATTATCACAGAAAAATAATTGCATGTCACGCATTTACGCAACTTGTCCAATATTCAATGTTCAATATTCTCGAGAAAAAATCGACTGTCCAAGTCTCAACTTTACAAAACTGAGACCCTTGAGATTTCTCATAAAATGTACAGAACTTAGGGGCACATAATATTTCTGCAAGACTTGTATCCGATGAAATTCTCCAGCAGAAAGTCTCACCATACTTGAGATATTAGTGAAAACGCCAAGTCTAAGCCGAGTGGTGACCTTTGCCCTTTGGGTGGTGAATGCTAAAAGTAGATGTAAAGACGGAATAACTTAGATATTACCTTGGTTGGCTGGTAGTGCTGTAGGGAGTTTGAAGAGGCTGACTGCTCAGAGCGTACTAAATGAGAAAAGTACTGCAATTCTCCATTAAAAGGAACAACTTTAATAAATGTGTAAGTTACGTGATGTAGCAGGAGTATAAGAATGTCGGATATACTGTAGTAGTCGATATTAGCAATAGCAACTAAGTGAACTTTCCTGCTTCAGCATAAACAAGTTGCGGACAGACGCAATCGCAATGGCATTTCGACCCATGGTATGGTATCGTGGTCACTCCTCTTTCTCGATCATCCAACAACTACGTTAACCTTAAATATAACAATTATAGTTATAGTGGTCATGATCATTGGGGTCAGTATAACTGTCAAAGGGATGCTCATTTGTTGCACGGTCTTCTACTCTGCAACAAGATTCAGAAAGTTTAACCGTCTTTCACAGAAAACATGCAAATCCAAAACTAAATGTGTCGTGTACTTTTCTCTGGGACATTCTAGTCCACATGCGCCTGAGTGGAACCTAATCTTATTATTGTGGCACTGCAGTAGAATGAGATATCATCTCATCGACAATCGTATTTTCCGTGTTCGATTGTACGGCAAAATATGTTATAATGCAATGCATAATTAAAAGTTTGAGGTTTCTTGGGACAAGTGTAAGTGTTAAGGATGAGATGAATTACAAATGTCGTATGTTTTGCATGCAGGAAAGACGCAAGTAAATAATGCCATAAGTATAAATTTCCAAGTTGTAATACGAAAAGTCGATTATTTACTTTGTGTATCGCCGTCGTATAATTCAAATACAATACTGTGTATATATTATATGTTTGTATATTTAAATATATTTTTTAAAAATACATTATGCAAAATGTTTCCAGCATTATCTATATGGTTTTGCACACACGATGAATAAAAGGAAACAATAAGATTAGAAGGATAGTGGTTGTAAGGGTTCCCTGATTAGCCATCGTTAGCTATAGATATAACACATACATGTGCAGCAGTGTACAAAATGTATAAAGTGCACATATACATTACACATTTAACTAGATTATACTTATACAGTAAATTATCTCCATATTGATTATCTCTTGTCTGTTGGAGAAAAAAATTGGATAAATAGGTATCGCTAAGTTATCCATATAAAAACATTTAACATTATGCTATACAGATACAATACAACACGTGAATGACAACAAAAAACAACAACACAGTAACGGTAAACAGATATTTGGTGTTGTACTCAGGAAATATTATGCTCAGTGTAATATCTGGGTTTGAAACAACTAAAAATATCCTTCTTGATAGGTTGTTCCAATGGGACTAGAAAAATTGCTTTGATTTCACTTAAAAATCAAACAAAGGTGATTTGTGGATAAACAGCAAAACTATATCCAGTAATAATGTAATGTTTTGTCAAGATGTAGAGCATCGTAATATGACATCATAATATTGCTTTTTAGTGGCTTGTCATAATACATATGTCAATAATAATTAATTCATCCATTGCTGACAATTTGGTGCTAAACATAAACATGGGATCTTGTGTTGGTCATCTTCAACCTCAAATTTGTAGTCATATGCTAATTCTTCTCCCCTGGCTATCCGTCTATTAGCAAATATAATGATCCGACAATCTCTGTCAACTTCAACGGTCTCTGCCACGCAATTTGGATTACACGAATGGTTGATGTATCTTGCTAGACCTCCACATAATGTCGCGTCAATTACTCTTTCATCGTCAATTCGAAACATGTATATCCCACGATTCTTAAATTAAAGACTTAAGTTAAACTTTGTGGTTGAATTACACAAAAAATTGAAGGTCATCATCACATACCTGGTCCTCGTATCTCTTTTCCCGCAGTTCTGCCAATTCATTTCGGATTATTTCTCCAATGTATTCTATAACCATGGTATGTCGTTCAATATCACGAGCAGCATACAGTCCAAGCCCTTGAATCTTGGACCTGAACAAGGAATATAAATCGTCATATAATTTTACGGTTCTATCTTTTGTAGTAATTACCTGGCTAGATATACGTTGTTGCGCCACTCTTGTTTCATTTTTTTGTACTGCGAGGACTTTGAATGCACAAATTGTTTAGAGTAGGGACAAGCAGCTTCACTTGAGGACAATACAGATGAAGGCAACGATGCTCGAAAAGCACCTGTCCTTTGCGTATGAGATCGTTTGAAATGAGTTCTTAATTTTGGTTCTGATCTTGCACATCCACTAGGATTAATTGCAAGAGGAAGCTCCAACAAAGGGTTTCTACCATACTTGAAATTATAATCCGTCAGAGTTTCAATACCTGGTAGCGATTCTAAAACCTGCACAGTGATGGAATTTATTAGTCGTTGGAGTGTAATTCTTTCTTAATTTATACGTTGAACTTATTTACCTTAACAATTGCTGGCTCAGTGAGCCCAAAAAGATCTTCTCCAGTAATGTATTTCGGGAACACTTTTATACAGTCTTGGGCATTTCGAACTCTAGATACGGCTTCCAAAACTTGAAGCCATGCACCCTGCGCCGTATTGGATTTGACAATGTGTTCTTTCCCATCACTTTCTTGAGCAGCTATTCGAAACTCCGGCTTTCCATCCGTCTCATGAATTGAGCAAATGTACTGGCATCGCTTGTTAGCCTTCGTCATGCTCCAATAAAACCGAAGCTGTATTGATAACAATTATCCATTAAAAAATAAAACTGTAGTTCAAAATAAGGGTAGCTAAGTAATGGTGAACCGTACTATTTTATATCCGACTGGGTAAATGTAGTGCCTTGTATGGAACGCATGAAGTTGATGTGGCAGTAATTGCCCGACGTTAAGAAAAATTAGGGAACCCACACGAAGCAAGTGATGCTGATCTCCATGATGCATAACTACAGCAACTTGTCGATTTTCGTCCCTCTGAACATACACGCGTCGAATCACAGACAAAGAGGTCAATTCGTTTTCCTTCTCTCCTTTTGGAATATGGGCATTACAATAGACACTCTGAAATTTTCATATTTCATGATTAATTTAGTCATAATTCGAAAATAACAGGAAGTTCTAAACTGACTATTTACCTTGTTTTTATAAAATGCACACCCATCCTTCACAGCACATCCGACGTGATAAACGCTGGTGCAACGAACTTTGAAACACTTTACTGATGCTCCATTAAGTTTGCACAGAGCACAAGGAATAGCAAGGCTTTGTTTCAAAGCTAGTTCAACATTGACTAGTGCTCCATTTTCAGTTTCATAGACTTCTTCTGACCATAACGCGCAATTGAGATGAATCCATTTGTCCACATCAAAGTTGAGTAACCTGAACAGAAAACATGAAAGAATTATATTGAACCAAAAAGTGAGGCATTTTCATACCTTCCTGGGCCGTCAGAAATCCCATCCCCAACTTGGTAACATAAGGCACATTTCCGAGTGTCTTCTGGCATTTTATTGGGTACAACAGTAATTCCTAGTCTGAATAACATCTAATAGAACCACACGGTATAAATTATCAATGATAAAAGTTCAACAAAAAATACCTTCAATATAATTTTAAATTGTATACGTACCTCGGTCAGTTCTTTTTCCGTCGGTTTCTTATATTTAGTGTGTGTAACGGCAGAAGGGGTGAAATATTTAAAACGTATGTTCTTCCAACCCGTCTTGCCAAGAGATTCGTCTAATTTCTGTCCAGACTCTTGTGGAATTTGAACTCCGATTACTCGTTTGTCATTCTAATCAAATTTTGAACGCGAATTAATTACACGAATGAATCCAATAAATTAGTATGTAATATAAATTGGATCGAAAAGCAATACCAAGTTATATTCCTTCTTTAAGATCGGCTTTAACAAGTTTCTTACAGCACTAGATCTTGAGTCTTCTGCTTTGACTTGACTCTTTATGTCTCCTTTAAAGTCAGACAAGTGTTTAATGTCTTCACCATGTCGTAAAGATACACCATGACTCATAGAAAACATAGCAAAACAATTTGCACTACAGAAACTAAGCTCTTCTTGTGGTTCCAAATTGGACGAATTCAACCCCAATAAATCAGCTGAATTTTTTTTGACAACGTTATTAAAAACTAAGACATCACAATGTTTACAGAACTTGGCTGATCCATTTAGAATGCACTGCAAATCAATGCCATCAGTCGAATCCTTGGATTTGAACATAAACATTTTCCGGTCCGGTGGAGGGTAGACCTTTTCGATTTGGCAAGTTGGAGTATCAATAGATAAAATGTTGGCCAGATTTCGCAGAACAAGACGCACGTCGTCCATAGCTGCAGCAGACAATGTCAAAGTTACAGTGATGTTGCCATTTTCTCGCAATCCATACAAACGTGACTTTGGAGCAATATTGTTCCTAATGTTGTTTTCCTTATCCTGACAATGTAATATAAAAATATTAATTAAGAATTTCTGCAAAATGAATTTATTAACCAATTTACCACATCGAGTTGTCTTTTTGCCAATTTCGGTGCTAACAGTGGACGAATTGGAATGGGACAAGCAATGTGAATGATAGGCGAGTCTCGTAAGTGTTGTTTCTTTTCTTCTTCTGTTTCCACCAGTTTTAAACCTATTAAATTACATAAGCAGATATTATATGAAAAGCTGATGAAGAGTACAGTTTCAGTTTGTACTTGAAAGCTTGCAATTGTAATAAATAATCGAGTTACAAAAATGTCCTCAATTACCACTCAATCTAATTATCATTATATGAAAAGCCCAAAAAATTAAGAAATAAGCTCCTTACATGGGTAAAGGTCCGGACTGTCTCTTGTCGTGCATTCAGGGGACGATGAACTAACGATGGTATCTGGGGTATCCGTCTCTCTCAAAGGAGTAGGGGTTCTACTTTCTGTTGGCAGCTTATTACCAAAATGGGACGTTCTTGGTGCAGCAAACTCCTGATTGTAAAATCCTCTATGAGATGGAGGCACTTTTTCAACAGGTGGCGCAACAGCTTTACCAAACGGCTTCGTATTATAGTAATCGTTGGACGATTTCAAAGAACATCGTCCAAAGCTACCTGTTAAGTCCCCATATCGCAAGTCATACCCTTTAACATTGAGTTTAGAATAATCGCCAGCGCCAAAGACAGGGCATACGCTGTAACTATGTCCCAAATCAGGTTCTACAATTCCAACCGTGGGTAACTGACGCAATTGTATCATAAAATTGTCAATGAATCCATCAAAGTCCTCTTCTGGTTTCCCAGCTTTTCTAGGGCGTTTTTTGGGAGCTGCCGTAGGTTCTTTGTTAGCAGCTGGTTGTTTCCGCTTTGACTGGTACTGTCGTCGCTTTTTTTGTTTAATTTCTTCGTCGAATTTCTTGGGTTCCAGAAGCTCTAATTAATAAATTATTCCAATTAATCAACTAGTTAAAATCGCATAGTTTTAATATGTTTAGAGCGCTGACTTATAATGGGGGTTTCAATAGTCATTGGAGACACAAATTGATCTGTGGTGTCCATTTTTGTAACAATTCCTACTGCAGTAATGTTCACAGGCTCTTCATGGGTAATCTGTGCTGGTGGTGGTTCGATTTCAACAACCGGAAGATCTTCAATCACTTGAGGTGACTCGACTACTTGAGGTGATTGCTGTGCAATTTGTCTTTCAACAATATTCGGAGGAGAGCACGGTTGGGAATTTTCAGATTCTAAAAAGTTGACAAACAATATATTTAAAAAAACGTGTAGTTGTAACCTGCCATGACTTAATCATTATTTTCATACCTTCTGGTAGTTCCATTTTTACTATTGCATTATTAGCGACAGATCCAAAATTTGGATTTGATTGTCGAGCAGGAGGAGGAGCAGGTTGTGGAATCCTTGTTGCAGCCTCTGACAAATGAGAAGTGTGCACTGCAGATTGAGTTGCAGGTTTCGAGAGTGATGTTAAGGAAAATCCGACATTTTCTGAAGTCTGGGCTGTACTAGCACAACCGGTATTTTGTAGCAGTTGTTTTAGAAGAGCATTCTGTGACTGTGATTCGCCAGGGGAGATAGCCTGGCTCTGAGATGACGAATTGGATTCCACTGAAACAGATCGCTGATGTTGGGCGCTGATATTTTGTGAAATGGAAGACGTTGGTTCCAGAACACGCTCTGGCATACTTGCAACTTCAGATGACGAATACTGCAAAACAGCTGGAAATTCTTCGATATGTGTAATTAAAGATTTGTCAGTACTCACAGAATTAGCTCCTGTGTGGTTCGAGGTATAAGGGATAACAGAAGTGGTAGAAGAGAGGGAGTCAATGGAATTTGGTAACCTAGTTGTCTGTCCTTCATGATTAAGTATAAGTGAAACCTGCTCAATCTTAGGTTCTTTGGCGTTTGATAAATAATGAATTTCATCTGATTGTGCGATGAGCTCTTTGTTAATTGGACTACTTGGTTCTATAATAGATGCGAGCTTCAAGATTTGGATATCTGCACAGTAAATTGGATGATCATAGTTATCAGTTAATGCAGACTGTGTGGGTTGAATGGCAACTGATGTTACATCTGGTACTTGGGAATTGTCCTTCTGATTCATTGGCTGATCTGAAATGTGGTTGCTGAGTTGATCAGTATAATCTTCATTATTAGCCATGGATTTTTCATTTTTAGAAGTCAAATACTGTTCGGTTGCAGTAACTTCTGAATTCCCTTTAAAAAGGTAAGTTCTCAAACACCTTGCTTGAGAAATGCTCTAGCACTATCAATCACCCGCTAACTAAAATGTAAAATACATACCTTCGTGAAGGATAGAAGTAACACCACCTTTTTCAGTTGGTAGACTGACACATGATGAAGTTTTGGCATTTTCTGGAGAAACTGATTCAATCGAATTGAGAGGTAATTCTGTCCTATGTCCTAGACCTTGTTGTAAACTACCAACACATGAAGGCTTTGATACTACGTCTTGTTTGATTTCATCTTGACAATTTGGTAATTGAGGAGCTGCATTCACCGGCGTGTTCAAGGTACTTCCTCCAGCAGCTGCAGGTGGATGTGCAGCAGACACCTGGGCAATGATTGGAGGATCATTCGAGACAGTGGCCTGATCCACATTTGTATTAGACGTGGATGGAGCGTGCTCCGTAACAACGGAAAAGGGATTTCCACCTTTAAGGCCGAGTTTTACAGGTCCATCAAAAAATGAAAACGTAGGAAATGGAATGATGTGAGAGTTTCCGCCACCTCCTCCTCCACTGTTGACATTGACATTGCTGTAGTCATTATTCATTGGACCTTGGTAGTCTCCTGGATTTTGCATAAAGTTGTGCATTTTATTGGAAGAAGGGCTACCCATATTGCCCATTACACAATTGTCCATTGGACTAAAGTGTTGACTATCCATCGAATTCATATGTTGTTGATGAACATGAGGGTGCTGTTCCATTGGTGGGCAATTTATAGCACCACTTGGAGTATGGGGTCTACTACTTCCCGCATTTCTTGGAGTTAGTGGATTTTCAACGCTTTGAGGTCTCTCTGCCATCGGACTGCCACTTCCAACACTTCCACTACCCGATGGGCGACGCAAGGGAGAGGATGCGGGTGAAATACGATTTTGCGACATCATCATCTAAAGCCAAAAACTAGTTTGTACTTTGTTATTGTATACATATCGTTAGAAACTAATGGACCGATGATCCTACCTGGTTTGGTGGACTACCCATTGGAATATTGCCCATTGGTGTCATGGGAGATGGACTTCTCAGGCTTGCGGATCCAGTTGGACTTTGACTTGGAAAAGGGACACGAGAAACATTACAATGCGCTCCAGATGGCGATATTCCCATTTGAGACTGGTTCGCAAAACTAGTTGGAGGCCGCGCCCTCATCATCATTTCTTGACTCATTCCAATCCTTTGGAATCTAGGAGCCATGGGATTAACGTTTCTACAAATAAATACCAATCGTGGTAATAATAAGCTGTCTAACCACACAGGTTGTCTCTTGCTCACCTCATATGGTCCTGTGGCAAAGTTGTTCTCATTCGCTGTATTTGTCCATCTAACATTGGTCGGTTGTGTTGCATTTGTACCATATTAGGATTCATTCCTCGATTCATAACCATTCCGGGGTTGACTGAATTGTTGCCAATATTCATACCTCCAGCTTGTGAAATCATGATCTGGTGACTACCAGCTGCTGAAGAAGCCACACGGAAATTAGACATTTGATGCATTCGACCAGGGCCACCAGGGTTTCCTAAAACTCGATTCGAACCGTCAGAATTTGAATTAAACTGGGAGTCATCCATCATGTGTACTGAAGGATTTAATGATCCTCTTGGAGATGTTTGAGCCAAAGAACTTGTTGCAGCTGGACCAGGACTTGGGGTCAATGGACTAGCCATGGGTGAATGCTGCATCAATGGAGAAGGTTGCATGGAGGGTGAAGGACTCATCAATGGAGACTGTGGAGTTGAATGTAAAGGAGATGATGCTGCTCCCAACGGCGATGCCCCAGTAGGTGGACCTCCACTTTGACCACCTGGGCTCATCCCCATCATTTGTTGACGTTTTTGTTGCTTGGTGCGATAATCCTTCAAAAATAAGAAAATAACTCAGCATAAATCGTTAATGTTTTAGTTTTACCAATGAGTCATTATTAAGAATTTAATACTTGAATTGTTGAGTTGTGCTGTCGGTTCTGCTTTCTAGCTTGCTCCAACTGTTTCTGAAGCCCAGGCAATTCCTTAGCAATTCTTTCCAATTCAGCCGAATCATTTTCATTTAATTCGTTATTATTTTTACGTAACTGACGTAGTTTGCTATTCAGCGACTTGAATCAAGATCAAAACAAATATTTAGACAGCTTATGTTGAAATTAAAGAACAGCTACGGCCAATCAACTAACCTTTTTAATTTTCCGTAATTTATTGACTTCAGTTTCGAAACATTTCAAGTGTATAGTCAGAACTTGCTGTTGTGCATGCAACCACTGCTCATACTGAATCTGCATGTGACGATCCTGCTCAGTTGTAGGATGTTCAGGTGGGTTTGGTGGCGCAGCAAGATGAAGTGGAAGCCTGGAAATGTTGACTAAGGCTGAAGGGCCCGGAGGTGCTGGAGGTGGATGCGAAATAATATGTTGTTGGTGTGGTTCAGAGTGTAGGGGTTCAGGGGATCGCATGGAAGCCAATTGATTGTCCATTTGCTGCCATTCCTGTACTGGAGGCACTTGTTGAGCACGCATTCCTACTCCAACAACAGTTGGAGGTGACAAACTGACTGGAAGGTTGGATGAGGAAAGGACATCCGCCTTTAACCTTTCAAAATCAAAATCACTCAAAAGTGGTTCCTCTGGAGCAGCACCAATTAGCCCAGAATTTTGACGTAGCTGTTCTCTTTTCTCTTGTTCTAGAAGATCTTCCAGCAACAACGGCTGATCCTACCAAACAATTATTTTCGTTATAACACAAAACAATGTGTTATAAAAACTGTGCAAACTTCTTTGGCTACAACAGCAGTGTAAAAGTAACTTTTACAGCATGTAGACAATAGCGTAAATAGAAGAAGTGTAAGTCGATAAGACAACAGTGACAGATGAAGTACTTCGTTTCTTTTACCTGAAGAAGGAGAGTTTTACGTTGTTGCATTGAGAGATGATGATTAGAATTGGAAAGCATTGTGGGAGGAAGGGCATGAGGAAAGGATGAAGGTCGCCCTCCTCCACTCAACAGTCCCACAACAGGGTTCTTCATCCCCATTTCAGGCTGAACAGGTGCAGCAGTGTTCAAACCACCACAACCATTTCTAATTCCTAGCTACTCGCAATTAATAGGAAAATTTCAAGCATTAGATTTATACAGTTTGATAGTAATAGTATTTGATAGAGGAATATAAAATGTACAGCTATTCATCACAAGCAGACAATTCACTGTTTTTAATTACCTGAGGCCTTCCGGGGTAAGGAGGAGGAGGACCTGGATACGGTGGCGGTGGTTGAGCTGGTCGTAACACAGGTTGCACACTTTCCATGGATCCTGAAGGCGTATGGTTGAAATTGGTATTTGGAGGTGAAAGCATTTCCGAATTGTTTGTTGAGATTTTCATGGAACTTGGAGGCTTCATTTGTGGGACTGGTTTTCCAGACGGTGTATATTCCGTATCTTCAGATTTAACTCCTCTGCTGTTAGTCATAATTTCACATTAAGAAACCGATTCAACAACTATATTAATTCAAGACAGGCATTACCTTCCCGATGACACTTCCTTCGTCTTATCTTTATTCACATCCTTTTCCACTTCTTCAATGTCCAAATTGTCCAAAATGTTTGTTTTATCACATCCAACCGCCTCATCAAGGTCAGGGTCAGCATACTCTAAAATATTAAAGTCGGCACCCATTCCTAACAGCTCGTCATCGTCCATTCCTAAATCCGCAAGTTCACTGGATTCCAAGTCATGATTATGTTCATTGTGTTGTTCTTGCTCCAATTTTTCAAGCTCTGCTGTAACAGAATCGGGTAGTTCTTGGTGGTCGCTAGGTAAATGAGACCCCAAACTGTTATTATCTGACAATGATGGAGCAGCACTCATTTGTTGCTGTGACAAAGTGTTTGCTGGACTTTGGGGTTGAATAGGAGATTGTCCTGTTATAATATCAGGCGGATGTTGACCAGATATTGTTGGTTGTAAGGGCCTGCCTAACTGCTGGGCAAGCATGGATGGCGATGAGACGATTCCACCGCCTAAAATAGGGACATGTGGTTATGATATTTGTTTGACACGGTAACTTTCTCTGTAGATAGCAAAACTGATCGTTACCCTGCATTTTCGGCTGCTGTACCACGAGGTGCCCGTACGGATCAATAGGATTACGAGCAGGTTGAAATTGGTTTGACTGATTTCCTTGAAAATTTTGAGGTTGCCGTACAGGTCCACTCATTATGCCCCTTTGCTGAGATAACATCATCCGAGCTCGTAAATCAGGGGACTTTTCAACGCAAATTAATATTAAAATCCTAGTCGTTATTTGAAACTATTATTATAACTGAAAGCTACTTACTTGATTTGAAACCTGCTGTTGCACAACGTTCATTCTGAATTCAGTTGGTCTAATCATTGTTTGCATGTTTTGAGCTAATCCAGTAGACATTCTGGGATGACCAGGCAAGTACGGTTGTCTAAACTGATTCATGTTCATGGTATGCGGAGGATGTCCAGGGATGCCTCCAGGCATTGGATGCCTTATGGGGTTATTAATATCAACAGTTGTTGGTTTCTGCCATTCATCTGAAATAGAAAGGCATGGGAGCATGTAGATCTTACTATTTTAAATACGATTATTAAGCAACCCAGTCAAACTATTCAAATCAGAAATAATAAACTGCTGTAAGAACAGATATAATGAGCCAGCGTTACACCCCCCGTGGGTATCTAGTAGTACGCTTATCTTTTCTAGCATTGTGGTGCATTATATGTAAAAAGAAAAACATCCAAAAAATCAGGACCACACCCCCTGTAGCGATGAGGGAATTTGTGGTCCCGTGATGACCTTTTTGTCCTTATTTTCAAAATTAGAAACCAAAATCCAAAAACCGCATCAAAATCGGTCAAGGGGCTCAAATGTGATCGTGTAATCGTGTTCATATACATGCAGACGGACAAAGATTGATCGCATAAATAGTGGAGCTTAAGAAGAAGGTATAACTGAAAACAAATAACAACCCTAAAGATTTTAGAAACCACACATACCTTGAGACCACATTCGAGGAGGGTTTTGTTGCGGATCAGGCGACATCTGGTCTTGCTCCAGTTTCTTAACCTGTTGGCGTTGCAGCAAGTCCCGTAAATGCTGCCGTGTTTCTTGGCCTTGAGGTGATGACGATGGACCTCTAGTTGTATTTCCAATATCAGGAGGTTCCATTGGTACTTTTTGATTGTACTGAGCGGCGTCGGAAGATACCATTGAGTCAGGTTCGGGAAAACAATTCGGTCGTGAATTGTCTTCAGATGTTTGAATATTACTATAATTCTCATTCTGGCTCGGAGATACAATTGGTGGCTGAGAAGAAAGGAATTGAGGACGAGTATAAGCAGGAGATCGTAAAACGTGTTGAACACCACGTGGGTTGAACATTTGATTTGTTATTTGACAAGGAGGAGCCATTTCTGATCTACTTGATTGACTCATCACCCCCGGTGGTAGCTGTTGGGACTGAACTTGAACTTGAGGGGACAGGCGGGGAGAAATCTTTTGATCCTGCTATAAAAAACAATTTTGCGATTAAAATATCGTAAGAAAAGTCAGATAAGAATGGACTTACTTGAGACATTGACACATGAAGTGGTTGTCGAATGTTATCTGTACCACCGGTCAAGTCGCTCACTTGGTGACGGACGGGTCGTAAAATTCCAGTGGGCCCGGGAGAAAAAGGAATTTGTGAATGTGGTTGTGCGGAATTGAGATCCTTTGATTGTGGATCTTGCAATTGCGATTGCTGCTGTCTAAGGGCCTGCATCTGTTTCCAATGCCTTTCTTCTTGAGTTTCTACTCGAGTTTTCTGATTCACAGTGATAACCTTATCTTGATCCTGAAAAGAAATATCAGAAAAAGGATCTGTTTAAATGTTCTATTTACAACAAAAAGTAAAAGATTACAAATAACCACTAAATTTTAACGTGATCTAAAACTTAAGTATACAAAAACTTGAACCAAGTATAACAAAAGTTAGAGTAAGAAGGTATCCTCTATGAAAATGAAGAAACATCGAAGGATGAATGAATGCATTACATGCTTAAGTAATACTCTTAGAATGTAAATAGGATATCATACTTCATCATACAAGGACAATATAACCTCTTATTTTAGAGCTCCTACGGACACCGGGTATGAACGAAGCTCATCTAACATGCTGATAGCGATTATAAAAACAACTTCATAACTATGACTCATAAAATTTTAAGAACTGAACCAGGCATCTATTAAAACATTTGCGAAAGCATAAGAAGAAAATTGGCATGGGATGCACACGGCTGCGGAAATTTTCCCCAAAATTCTCACCATTCTAGACGCAAACCCGCATTCGTCTTGGTTTAAATCAGGAAGGCTTTTCATAATTTCTGACGGTGTTAGTACTTTGATATGCTGGTCTCCAAACAATTGTTTTTCGTTGTAGTAGTGCTTGTCTGATGGTGGTTTATTAGAAGGAGTGCAAATATTCTGAACCCGTCGATCGGGTTTAATGTTCACGTATGGTGGTGCGACAGGCGATGACGGTGGATGGGTGTAACATAATGGCGGAAATTGAGTATTGAAGCTGTTAGGTTTATCGTTAGTAGTGCAAATATTTTTTGACTCATTATTTCGCGTAATAGTGGAAGGTGTCTGAGTTGTTGGGGAGTTAAGACCCTTGGGAGACGTTTCAGAGTTTTCAGGTGAGGGCATCAGTGAAACATCCTTCTTAGAAGTTGATCCATTGCAAATATCTTTTGGTATCTGAGACATGACCGAAATAACACAATACACATAAATGAGAACTATGCATTGTCCACGGTACAAATTCCCTTGGTTAATGATTATGATACGGTTAATACAACGTGCAATTGGAGAAAAGTC
>JAQIWQ010000339.1:0-18414 GCA_034695825.1 Folsomia inoculata | reverse complement strand
CTCAACATTATCAATTTAACAAATTCAGCTCCCGTTTGCGGTGAGTAATTAGTTGCACATGCATTGCAACATGTGACGTGGTTTATTATATGGATAACATGTCCCAAATGAAAACGCTGACTTGTTTCCTATTTTTGTTTTTGGTCATTGTTTTACACCCATGTTTTAAATTCAATGAATCTAAAACATTGACTAACAGTTTTAGCTAACCGGCTAAAAAATTGCATGTAGGCATAATTTTATCTTTATTACTTTGAATGACGTGAATATTATTATCTGAGGTTGGCCGTGACCTCTGATAAGAATGCTCTGGTCGGTTTAATAGTTTCCTATAAACTGCTATGAGTTGTATATGCTGATGAAATTCAAGCCGAGACCGAAAGAAGAAGATGATGCCATGATGCCACAATGTCTGGCGTAATCTATGTATAATAAACCATAAAATTTAAAGAGTAAAAGTTCAATGAGGTAATCATTACGACTACGAATTCATATTTACCAAAGTTGAAGCTGATTTCTAAGTGCATTAGATAAAAGTAACCACATATTTACCATATCATGCATAGAATGCCATACTTACTGGCTGAATTCGTCAGGATGGGATAACTCATAACATAAAGGAAATAATGCATGCACCGTATCTGTATCGCTTTCGTCAATGTGACATTCAACAGCTTGATCTATTATGCATATATTTACTCTTACTGTTTGATTGAATTGAGGTGCAATCTATGTGCATTTAAAGTTCAAACCCCTTTTCACAAACGATAAACTAATCAAGATTGTATGAAAATACACATACCATACTTCATAAAATGAAGTGTGGTTCAAAGTTTCTATATGATACGGTGTGAGAAGAAGATACATATTCAATTATGCAGACCTTTGGTATTAACTTATTTATTCTAACTTATCGCTGGTTGGATGTCGGATGATCGGTTTGGTTTGGCTTTAAAGTGGTTTAATGCTCAAAAATATACCCGATTCAGCAGTTTTGGTCGATGGATATTTAAAATTAATCGCTCAAAGTGTATGTATAATCTGATGACGATAATGCTCAACTTGTTTACTTTGATGGTTTGACTATAATTAATTAACTAGCAGGGAATATTAACCCCATCATGGACTTGTCAACTCAAGGATGTTCACTAAATGATGAATATCCGTTAAATTTTCCTTTTGTATAGAAACATTTGTGAATTGAAATATATGTTTAAACTATTTGCTTCCGTAATTGAGTTTGAATTGAAAGTGCAAATTTGTTTCAATTTGAATAAGAATTCAATGATTCAATGAAATGATTGATAACATTCTTTTGTTATCAATTCAAAATGCTTTTCAAAAGCGTCATCAAGGGTAATAACAATTAATTATATACATATTTGCAGCTTTTTACATTTACACCGTGCCAAACCGTTATAAATTGTAACGAATTGATCGGTACGTATTGATTTCATTCTGTACAACGATGCCGCATACCGATATCGAGGATAATTATTACCCCGTGTGCCTGGACAATATGTAAAACTATTCATTTATTTAATAGAAATTGAAACCACAACGGGTTTTCCAAGTAAAACAGTTTATTCAGGTCGTCACCCTTCATTGGATTCATCAACATCAAACGCGATACACTGTTTATGCAAATATTTCTATTAAAATGCTGAATTATTTACACAACTGAGAGAAGGAAAGTTGATTGTAGCCTATACATACATGACTTAATTTGTCTATAATGAGTTCATTCGATTTATCCAGTTGTTTACGTTTTGTCCTCTACGTCCTATGTAATGCAAGTTCAAACAACTTGAAGTAGGAGTTCAAGGACAGGTTAATCAAATGATAAGAGCATTTAAAATGTTGGGAAATAACTCGAAACTCATATGTATCACTATCACACTATGTACTGCCAACCAAAGCGATTCTTGCGTTAAAAGTATTATATAAACATGTCAAATCAAGTGTAATGTGCCTCAGGTTGGTTTCATTGCAATATTTTGAATAATTCTACTGCATGCTACTGATGATTTTGTTATAAAAACATTTGTATAATATACGAAATGACATGTCATCCATGAAGTTCCGGAATGATCTTTTGATCAAATTCTTTGAGCAATTAAGTAAACAAATCACGAGTCAATTTAAATTATCAAGTGTTATGCTTTTATAACTTTATCATGAACCTCAACTGTAATCGGAATTTGTTGCCGGTTTAAAGCTCACGGTGCTGACACACGCTTCATGAAGTCAAGTGCGTCATGCAACCTTTATATTATACATTTAATGTATTGTCCTCAGTCAGGTTCAACAGCAGAAAGGTGAAGGTGAAATTTAAAGGGCAATGAAATGAAATAATGATAATTCACATGATTATCGTGAGTGACAAAAGCGAGTACAATTCATTCGAATGCGATATGACTTTGTTGCCTCGAGTTTGATAGGTTTTGTGTATGAATGAATCATTACGAGAACAATTTTCCAGAAGGAAATAAATATAGCATATTTTCATTATCAACGATTTTATTTATTCTTCGATTTAAATCGTATTCATACGCGTTGTCGTACTCATATATAGTAATAATACAGACCACAAACAAACATACATCCATTTGACATTGATATCGGTAATATATAATATAAACGCTACATTCAACGTACACTTCTTTTTCGTGTCCCTTAATTATTCGGTAGGGTTGGTTGGTGAGTCTTAAAATAGGGAATTGTAATTATTGTACCAGTTTTAGTAAGGAGTGAAACAAATTACTATATAATCCTATAATCAATCATCAATCAATACAGATATATCGGTGAACCTGTCCAGATTAATTAAATCTCCTATTCTGACATTTACATTACTGTTCCTACACTCTAAATATAATCCATATATTCACCAATACACACCATACATTCTGATCGCCCAATGCCATTCTAAAACAATAATTATTTGTACCTCCATTTCCAATACCACATCTCCAATACAGGATCAACAATCAATATTTTATTAAAATAGACTCAAGCTTTACGTTACATATGAATTTCTGCGAATTTAAAACTTTGCGATGCCCGAATATATAGAACCGAAATATTTTTGGTATAAATTACAATGTCTTATGTTGGTCTACTAAAATTTTAGTTTCTTTCATAAATCTAGGCCTCATTTGCAAGGGTTTGGGTTTTACGATGAGACTTTTGTATTAACGGTGACAATACAATAAATCATATCAAATACATATGTTCTTGTCGAAATTCTAGTCTAATGATTATTTTCATTCAGGATATTAAACAGCCGAAAGACATAGTATGATTAAATCGTCAAAAGGTATTTGTATGTATGTAATAATTGCAACCGTTGTATTTTCTTTGTTCTTCTAGCTAGGTCTTATCGTACCTTTCCTATCCTTCCTTAGCATTAGCACTCTTCTATTACTTTTAACATCAATATTTCCCTTCATATTATACACGTTCTTTAACCTTACAAACGTTTTCATCCAGCTTAAATCCACAAAGATAAACACTTTACGATCATTCCAGAAACTTTTGATGGTACACAAAACAATCGAGATGGAATAATCACAAAATTCATCTCTGCATGTTTCTGGCTCTGTATTATTGTTTATCCATTACATTGTTATGCATATTAATCTTGTCATCATAAGTATACTTTACACTTGAACTAACAGAATCTGTCCAGAGTATCTTGTTTATATAGTTTGTATGTAAGCAATTCCTTTCAAACCACCACCGCATTTGTATATTTTTTCACATACCAAACAAACATGCTTTCTTTGCTAATTTGTAAATGGTTATCGTATTCTAAATATATGGCCAAAATCAATGCAATTGCAAGACCGTTGGCAACTTAATTGCTTATCACTTTTTCTTTTTACTTCCACTCGGTCCACCGATTAAAAGGCTTAAAGGCCCATTACATAAGTAATATTCTATGCACCTATATAATAACTATTTTATAGTAAAATCATCTGCTAAATCCAATAATCTTGAGAATAATAAACCGGGTATTCTACACGTTTATCGCTTGTTGTTTGTCCGAAATAAAAAAATATCAAAACATTAAAATGCGAATTTGTAAATGTACTTAGCACGTGTATAAAATGACGTACTATTTATAAGGATAAAGTTATATTCACACAGATGAGAAAAATTCAAGATGTACAACTGAAATTCAACATCGATATCTATATAAAAGACAAGATTCTCTGAAATATAAGTTTCTATCTCCGTAATAAAATAGCCTATCACAATATCAAAATTGAAATATGGGAAACTCTAAAATCAAAATGAAATCGATTTTACAGATCTTTGCAGGGAAGGGACCACCGACGAAAATCGGATTGACGAAAATCCGAGCGGATTCGCACTTTAAAAAAATCTAAAATATTTGTAAACTCAACCAATCTTATATCTTATTAAAATGACTCAACCAAAAGCTATCGAACCCAAGTACTTAAATATATATATCCTTGCCACCTCACGTTTTTTGAAAGGTGGTTTGTAGGTTTCAAATATATTTGACTTGCTTAACTTTTATCGGTTTTAAGTAATCTTACTTAAAATCCTGGCATCATTAATTTTGTACTTTTGATAGTTGTGGTTTACTCTTATTTACTTTTAGTCACAATAAACACAAGCCATTCAAAATCAAAATCAATAAATCTAGCTACGATCCGGATTCCATTTCTTATGCAATTCTACTGATGGGTTGGTCTTCTCGCTTGGTTGACAAAGTTCAATCAATTAATGGTAAAGGTATCTATGTAGAATCTATTCATCTGTTCATCTAATTCACTGCTCTTTCACTAGCACAAGTAACAGGTAGGAAGTTTCTTTTGGTAAATTCTATGCTAAAGGCTTTAAAACAAAATTTTGTGTAATACTTCCACTTTACCAACATGAACATTATACTGTAACTCAACACAACAATGGGTACTGTAAAAGGGACTATGAACAAGCTATTTATTTTGGTATATTATTACGAAATAAACCAACCCAAACCTAATCCACTCTCTAAAACTCAACACAATGCAACCAGAGACAAGCTAACTTAATCCAACATTATCTCACTGCAAATCTCAATTAACGGTCATGTGCATGATACCATTCCAGCTCAGGGTAATGTAGCAGAATAATATCAAATCAAACCATAAACTAAATGCTAAGCTATATTTAAATCCGTTATCATCAAAAAATGCATCTGTAATTTATTCCTGAAAACTTAAGGGAGGACGTTCTACTGGCCAGAACTACTTCTCATACATCTGGCAGAGAGACATTTTGTCTTCTTCTAAGGTTATCTCTCTCGTGAGATTTTACTTAATTTAAAATAGTATGGATATCACTTCTAACACTGGCACGCGGTACATTCGGAGATGCATTTCGGAAATTCAGCAAAACCACAAGAAAAAATGATAGCTGCAGTGTACAGCAGACATTCTGGGGAGAAGAATCAATTAATATTATTGCACCAGGCCAGCCGAGCACTTTTTGAAAGTTGCTGATACGACGAATTTGTAGAAAATTAATAACTGCAATGTTATCATATGAAATTAAATATTGTCAGCAACATAATGAATGTTGTACAATGTCTTAAAAGTTTCTACATAGAACTATGTATAATAAAATCAATTACGTGTCCCAATTAAATTAAAATTGCTAAAACGGCACATTTGCTCATAACTTTGTCTTGGTTGAACTGGACCAAATTTTGTAATCAGGATCCCATTTCATTTTTGCATGCAACTTGCGTTGGCTTTGTCGTGTCTGGTGCATCAAATGTTTTTATAGTGTGAAAAATGCATGAATGAAGTATGACCAAAGTTCAACAGAAATTGAAGAGCATAAGCAGAAAATTGTTGGATTAGTGGACACTGGCATCATGTGCTTTCCATTATACTTAACTGGACTAATTGCAATGCATTAATGCATCTGCAACCTAGATTTGGACCTAGATTAACAATAATAGCGTACATTTTATTATTCATAACGATTAGATAAGCTTAAATATTATACCAGACATTAAACCTAACGCAATGTCGTTCCTTGTGTACCGATTATTAGTAGATTAGAGCCATGCATTTATTGGATTCATGGAATAAATTGCATATGTGATTGAACTTTTTAGTCTTGGCGATTTGTGCCGGTACCAAGATTGGAATTATTTTCTCATCAGTAGATTTCCTAGTCTTGCGATATTTTTGGAATTGGATTGCATCTCGATTTCGAGTGAAACATGACTGACTTTTTAGAGAAATATTTATTTTGGAGTGGTGCGATAGCAGCAAAGACACTCTTAGTTTTCAAAGACTGGAGAATATCATTGTCAACGTCTTGAATTAATTATTTAATCTTTAACAATCAGTACGGCACGATAGCGCCATAAATTTCAGATTGTGGATGCAAATTAGCAAGAAAACCAAAAAATATAACCTCATTGAGAAACCAAAAAAACGCATTTTCTCGATCTGTAGAAATTCCACGCAGTTGACGGTACAGCGTAAACAACCATTACAACATTCTTTGTAATTACTCTTCAGTGAATGTAAAAGTAGAGCAAGAAGAAGAAAGAAGGTGTTTGATTTTTCAGAAGGAATCATCAGTCGGCAGTTTTGGCTTATTTGTGTTATTAAGCTTTCAATTAGAGAAGAGACTCATTGACACCATTGATAAGAGTCAAGAGGAATCTTTGTTGGTTTGAGTTTCGGCTGTATTCATACCTAATAAGAGTTGCCACATGTAATGACTGACTATTGGTGGTTTGGTTTGGTATGTGTGATTGATTCAGTTTAATAAGTGAAGTCTGATTTTTTGCTATCTCCCTGCTCCCTGCCTATGACCAACAACTTGTACGTTTTGTGGAACTGTACCTACCGATTCGAAAATCTGCCAAAACTATCTACTTACAATGTTATCAAGTGAACTTAAAATTATCGAATGCGATTGGTTTGGTATCTACTTAAAATAGACTAAGGAATAACTTGTAAATTTATATCGGTACAAAGTATTGTATTAAATGTAAAGCAACCTTAAATTATCCGATGAAAGGGTGTAAGCTCCAACTCAACCAGGAATAATAAACTACCGATAAGATACTCCATGACATGGTGTTGTTGGATGTTGTACCAACTATCCCAAAATTCAAATTACTTGCAACAGCAGATTTTTTAGTCCCCGAAGCGGGTGCAGGCCTTTTTCCATTTGCACTGAAATAATGATTAGAACAAATAAGAATGATACATTTTTTAGGTGAAATATAATTTTCACCGACATAGCGAAATATAACTTGACTTACTTGTGTGCACCACTGAAAAATTTGAAGAGACAAAATTAGAAAACATTTTTACTTGACTGTGAACATATAATGATGAACATTGATTTCTAATGGTCAGACGTGGGGAACATACCATATCACGTCTGTCCATCCCGTAAACTTTTCGGCATTTCTTTGTATCCCCCCTTGGGCGTCGAACAGGACTGCTTTTTGGTGACTGGAATTAAAAATTAAAAACAAAATTATTTTGAAGTTTCATAACGTAGTCGAAGGAGTCGGGAGGGCTCGATAGGGGAAAAGAAAGCTCCAACCAGCAACCATCTTATTATTTAAATGAGAAAGCTTAATTAATCACTGAGACTCACCGCACGTTTCTTTGGGTTCAGATGAGTATTACCACTGGGAGACTTGCGTTGATGATGTTGCAGTTGCAGTTGCTGCTGATTATATTTGTACTCTGGGTCTGAAAATCCCAACAAAACATTTTGCTTTACAATATAGGTCAAACCATTTGCCTGCATTAGTTACGACTTGCTGAGTAATAAAATAATGTACGCGTCTAGCGGTTTGAAATGTTAAGCTGGGTCCTACTCTGCAGTTTTGGATCTACGCAAGTCTTTTATGGTGCATAAAATGAAAGACCTTGACTGACGTCGGAGAATGCGGTAGTTAAAATGCATTAATGGAGGAAAGTATATGACAATATGCTTTTAACCATCAAAATTATACTGGAGTTTGCGTTAGTATCACTTTTGCTGTACTACTCTGTTGTGTAATAATAATCGCATGCATACCTTCAGATGGCGGACGGACCTGTAAACAAAAAAGATTTCCTTCATTTAGTCTCAATCATTGACCGTGCATGACAAATTAGTTTACTTCAATTATCATTTCAAGCAGGAGCTTTTTGTACAGTAGAGAAGTAACCTTACCATATCCATGTGCGACATTGTTGGCGAAAAAGCCATCCCAAGTCCGTTGGACGATCCACCAAACGAAGCAGGCGACGATGGGAGATCACATGATACCTCGATCTCTGTGTAGTAGAATTCCTCTTCTCGGTCATCTGCGCTGCTTTGTTTCCTATCAATTTCATTATTGTTGTAGCAATTATTATGTGATTTTATACTGGTCAATTAAAGCCTGGGTAGTACTGAAAGTATGAAATGTAATGAACTTACTCTCCTAAATGAGCGAATCTCACGTGAGTCTCAATATCGAAGCAGCGGTCCTTAATCATTGTACATCCAGGGAAAGTGCATTTGAAGATCTGACGGGTCCGCTTGCGTCGGGGTTCTTCCCAGTCTCCGATATCGCTTTCAACCCCTTCATCGGACAAACCGGAGGATGGAGTGGGGCTATTGTTATTGAAGTGGAGTTCGCCTGGGGAGGAAACTGCGCCAAGACTTCCCACAACGCTTTGATTTGCGCTTAACCACGAAGAAGCACCTGACGAGCTTGAGCTCCAGGATGATGAGATCATTCCAACTGCAGATACAATCAAGAATCCAAAGATCAATTTCTGATCGTCGTGCTTAATTTCATTTGTTCATTAAAATGTGCGCATCGGTTGACGATTTCCAGTAAATAGAATTTGGTACAGATTGATTGATAAAAAATCTTTTGGCATAATTTCAATTTGAGCAAGGCTGAATAATCATGATCAATTTTCAGATACATCACAATTCTACTTTTGTAGTTATCCATTAGTGATCATCATGCACCATTCGCATGACAGGAAACACTAATTTGTTTGCAAATTCTTGTTTTTTACTCAATGAATAAACAACCACTGGATTCATAGGGAAATGAATCCCAATAAAATCCTTGTTTGCAAGTATAACCATTTTATTGTCTGTATCAATCAGCCTAAAAACGCAACTTTGCAATATTTAACACATGTCTATTCACAAGTGCAATTCCATTCTAAATAGTAATCAGGAACATAACATGGCGATCCACCAATATGCACGGATTGAGTTTTATTTGGCAAACTTATTGCTGACCTCTTTCACCCATTTTATTTAGCAGCCTAATAACAAACCCAACTGTGCAAATGCAGTGATATCTAAATACAGGATCGAGAGGTGAACGACTCGAATTTTGTCATCTGGAGATGAATTACATTAATTCATTTATTTTTGTACATGAGCCAATATATCTGTGCATCAATTCAATGATGGTCTGCAGCCAGATATCGATATGATCATTAATGCTTGGTTCCAGCAGCATCAATACATGTTCCACAGCAGTTGGCAGTATAGAAAATGTATAAAATTCATAGTATATAATCAGTTTATCCAAATCGCAATATCCTAAGTGGGAGACTCATAATTCACAAGTAAATTTGCATCCCATTACTTACGAGTAGAACATCAAGAACATGCGTCTGATTTTTAGACCTTACTTTACATCAATTAAAAGCCAACAACTGTCTCTTGACCTTTTATCTGCTGCGAATAGTACAACGCACTACATTGCCCTTTAATCTTGACTAATCAAATACTAAATTGAAACAGTGTGTGTATAGTTCAGTCTGTGGTAGAGTTAACTAAATTAAATGGAATCAAGTTGAATTAGTATTCGAGGATGAGTACACAAGCCGACTCTTTCTTTCTATCTCACTAAAATGTTGTACTAATGCATCATAATGATGCTGTACATAATTTTGAATCGTATGAATTTGCTCTCCACTTCTCTTAAAAGAGGTGGACCATGAAATAAAAGTGAGTGGTTGTATAATAATGTAGAGTGGCTACTGAATTAGCTTCATTAAGCTAAGCAGTTGTTCTTTGTAAAATTTCTACTTATTCCACGTTATCATCTTGCCGTGGGTAGGGAGATGGCTCTTCATCATTAAACAGAGAAGCTATAGAATTTGGATCAGGATTTGAGTTTGTGTGATTATAACAAGTACAAGGACAAATCCGCTTTTTCGTACTGCTTTTATTTGGTTCTTTTTTTACTAAACCTATTCGTGCCAGATATAATAATATGACGATTGTTCTATCGACAAAGTTCACAACTCGTACAATAGGCGGAAGCCATGCCACATTATATGTATGCAAATAGCTAAAAGAATCAACTCTGCCATTATTATACACACCCATCTCAGCCTTACTCTGGGGTATTATTTGCAACGAGTATTGTATAACTAAAAGCGAGAACTCGTACATGTTGTTGGGTTGTATCTAATTTAGTTGGTTAGGTGTATTTTAGTTATCACTATCAGGAAGGTAAGGTAAAGTTATAATCATGCCGTACCACGAAGGCAGTGGGGAATTGAGAGTGTGACAAGGTTACATGATTATGAGATGAGTTTATGTAACAACGTGGATAGGTGCCGGTTAGTACCGACCATACTAAAAAACCGTTTCATTAGTTTATTAGTACCCAACATGATTATTCCACTTATCCTGGTTCATTAATACCACAACTTCATTTGTAATTTAAGAGAGGCGGAAATAAAATTAATTAAGCTCTTCTACTACGGGATTTGGTGATATTTATTAGCAACGTTTTCAAAATGTGTAGAACAGTAATGACATTTCATCTGTTAAACCGAGTACGAAACACTTATTCCCAGCAAACCACTTGATTTGGCTTCAGGTGGTATTGTGAATAAATACCGAAATTCCAAGTAGTAGTTTGCAGATAATATTGGTACTCTCACACAAACATGAAATTGCACATGAAAATTATCCACCAAGGGCAAAAGAACAAATTTAAGATTTATTTGACTCATGTTTTTCCTGGACTTTCCATTTTTTATCGAGAGTGACGATGTTGCGTTATATTGAACATGGTCCCAGCAAAAAAAACTGCTAGTCCACATTTCAGTTAGAGTTTGATTCTTGTCTATTGTATTGACAACATCGAGAGTGAAGAGTGGAATAATTTATGAGCCTCTGGAGAACATTCTTATTTTGCTAATCGTCTTATTCTTTTAATCATCATCCTTTCTATCCATGTTACTTAAATACTATGCGAATCAGATACAAAAACTGATGAAATAACGTGAGAAATTTTACTCAACGCATTACCTGGAACTTTCATCTCACAACTTTGTATTCTCCATCTCTTGATGCAATTATTTTTAGGACATGCTTTAATCAAAATGCAACAGCTTAAAACGCTGCCCACCTACAATAAATCAGTGCAGCAATAAGTTTCTATAAGTTGCAATTGTCAATACCTTAATGAAAAGCCAACACATTTAAAACTCAAGTAGAGCCATTTAAAGCAATGTTGTTAAACTAACAGAGATGAATTCTAATAGCATTTTGAATTTGAACCCTTCGACCTTCTTACAAGGCACGAACTGCGAACAGAAAGTCCACCATTAGCCAATAGTAAGAACTTCATAAATCAACCAAAGACTTTCCTGTCCTTATTTTATTTCCTTCTGTTGTAACAAGAACAAGACAAGTGCAACTCTTAATCCCAACTTTAGCTGATTAATAATATGATTGAGATTGACCAATCCCAAATCCAACAAAGTATATGCAACCAACAAACCATGAAACCACTCGATATTTCCACACGCATTATTTCCCAACTTCTACTTAAACACGTTGTTCAAGGCTAAAGAATTATTAAAATTATAAGACTGCCTGACTATATATCTGCCCATTATGCAAGGGGATTATAAATACATTCATGTCTTGGGAATCTGGAAAGCTCAGCAGTGGTCAACATTAGAGCTTTTTAAAACGGAGCTCAAAACTCGACGAAAAGTGATTCTTTCGTGTCATCACTAACATTTTTGCATCTTCAGATTGCAAACACTTCATTCACACGGTCAGAGCTTGTAAGCAATATTTAAATAAGATGGAGCATATGTATATGACGAAGTGTAATATTGATAAAATTGTCGATTACAATTGTAAATCAATGTTTAACTTGTAAAGACTCTCAACAATATAAGCTCAGAAGTTACCAAAAAAAAGCCAAATGTTGTGGGCAGCACTTGCTTACTTACTATGCCATAGGTTGAGAAAGAGATAGCGGAAGCAAACTACATTCGACACATATTCAACACAATACAAGTGAATGAGCAGATAGTGTTTGGATTACTAATTCTCCGCTAACTAACCAACAACCAACCAACTTTACTACGGCTAACAAACCAAAGCTATAAGCATGCAATTCTGAGTCTATGCCAGACATTTCAAGGTTTACTACAAGGTTGCTTACTTTACTTTGCCACAAGCAGCTTATTATACTACAATTTTGCTCTCCTGCAAGCAAACTTTTTGCACACTCCTTACTAAATAGGAGTAAGTTACTGCTACTAAACTCCTGCTGGGATGGAATTGTTGTGTTTGTTTCCAACGGATCGATACTTGCGTTATTCAGTACTCTTTGAAGTTGGGAATTTAAAGGTATCACACACAAACCAAGGAAAGCAGGAGCAGCCACTACTTGATCATCACAAACTGCCCAACCTCCACTTAGTTTTGTCATTATGCATTGTTTTTCCTTGAATCAGAAGAGATACTACGTACGTGATGAATTGCAGGGAATCCATCTAATGGCATTTAATTCACGTGTATGTAGTACATATATTATACTAGTGACCAACAGACCTCTCACGAACGACTACTACCGCATTCGTACTTCATTTCGCATCACCAATTCGAGTAACCTTGTGAAAACTTTTTTTAAATGCCAACCTGCCTACCAACACGAGCCTAGCTATACCTAACTAATAATTTCTGCGCATAATGAAATTCATCCTGAGCCCACGTCCGTATGTAGCTTTACGCAAATTCATTCCAATAAATATCTTCATTGCTCGATACCATACCACTTTTTGTGACCGAGTTAGTAAAACAGCATTTTGTTTTGTTCCTCCTCCTTGCTTATAAAATCCAGCACCAACGCTACATCGCAAGTAAGACATTCGCATGTCACATGTTTATCAGCAACTGCGTTCATTCATTGAAGAAGGATTAGATCATCCTCTTCACACGATCGTCACAAACCGGCCGGTATTTTGTGCAAATAGTTGGCAATGCGCGACGCAAGTGTTTGCATAACAGGAAAATTACACTGGCAAATCCAAACAGACTTGCCGGTGCGCATTAAATCCAATCAATTCAGCTCTACAATACTCTGTACTATTATTGTATACTGAGACTAAACCATCCCACCAACTAACCAAACAATAACGCGTCATACTATGTTTAACATTTAGTTACGTATTCGTTTTATGCTTTCTAGTTGACTTCGCTTCTAAAACTGAGCAAAGCAGTGTTTTGCGCTTTACGTTGTGACGAAAAGTTGGAGTAAACAGAAATTTTATGTTATATAACACCAATACACCACAATGCAACGATCGACAAACAACAACAGTTCTGCGGAATTTATTAATACCCTTGGGAAGATTAGACTGGTATCTGGGTATACATAGATGAGTAATTTCTGGAACAGAAACGACGAACAAACTAAATGATTTCAGCAAAACAAACAACAAATGAACTCGATAACTGAACTGAATGAGGAACAACGATGACGCAAACTTATGAAGGTGAATTAGGATGCCTCGAGAACAATATTATCACTTCAGTATTTACACACCTTCATGCTTCTAAAAACAACCTTATTATCAAGACTGTAAACAGGCGATTATAACTACGAACTTATGCTTAAGAACGGGCACCGGTCAACCACATTTAATGGGAAGACAAAAAGGTTGTGCTTTTTAGAACAATTCGTAATACAAATTTCATATCCGTAAAAAATATCTCAGATATGACATCGGAAGAAAATGTGTGAAGTGCTGTTAAAACTGCATTTTGGAAATGAGATATTTATGTGATTAACCAATTAATAAAACGCATTAGCAAGCTACGTACACAACTTAAACAGGATATTATGTCATCCGTTAATTTCCCCTTCGTTTACAAATGAACGAAATATTTCTAAGCCTTGTTTTTTGACTATTAATGCGGTTTTTTGAATCTACAAACGTCGCATTTAGCATGTTACGAAACTCTGGCCCCCGGAGGAATTTCTCGAGTTAAACGTTAAATCATGTTAAAAATAGTCAAGGCTGAACATTGAATAACAATCAAGGTGAGGTTGTTGAGCTGGTGAGGCCATATAAACCCACCATGGTACAAACTATTCTACTCATCGAGGTTTTAGTTTGGCTTTCAGCTTTAAAACACTTGAGAGCAATCATTTGCACATCATCATCTGCCACCCCAACTGTGCAAAACGTCCTTGCACTGCACTCTCTTGATAAACCCGAGTTCAGTTCAAAGCACGGGAATGTTAATGTGACACGTTTGCAAAAATGCATTGGTCATGGACAAACTCTTCTGATCCCCGAGAGTGCATCGATCGGATGAGCAACGGTTATTGTAGCTTGCCTGCATGCATACATAGTACAATGCTATTTCGTTTGGTTCGAGCCTGTTAAAACTTTTGTTCAAAGCCCCAAAGTTATGTAAGCAAACAAATAATCACGAATCTATTGCATGATGTTGTTTGATGATGTGCTGCACTTTGCACTTTCGAAATGTGTGTTCGGTTTGTCGTGTACGTATCTCACATCCTATTTTAACCCTGCATGCTCCAAGAACTATTTACTCCTCCGTTAATTCGGACTATCCGCCAGCGATAATATTACGTACTATCATATAGCATTTATTTATTGAACTTAGCACTTGACAAGAGTTCTAATGACAGAATGGATGCATTTTTATTAGTCCTTGAGATTTTAAAAGTTCAACGCAAGGTTATATCCAATGACACCAGCATCATTTTAAACCACTTTATACTGATAATAAAATACTGTTCGGCCTTTTGTTTGGTGACGACTCTATTTTCATCCTCGCTGCTGCCAAGCTGGCTGGTTGCTTACTTGACGTGTATGCATCTGTCGATTGCATCTGCCAATTGTAGTGAAAAAAGGTGTGCAACTTTGAACTTAAAGATCGCGATCTTTTCAACCATTTGAAAGATGTGCTAAATGCTCAATTCTAGTCAACTTGTGACTGATTAGCTACCTTCAGCTGGTTACTTCTATACTTTGGTAGTTGCCTAGTCAGATATCCTCTACTCAAAGAGATAAGCTCTTCTTGACATAGCGCTCCTTTTTGCTCATCAATCAATCAAGCCTGCAAAAATTTCCTGTCTATAATCTGATTGTGCCACACCTGCCAACCTCCTCGCTTCGCAATGGGAGATCATATATATTTTATCATCATGATGTAACATTCAATAGGAATAGGTATAGGAATCTAATCTTTTAATTTAGCTGTGCACTTTTTGTCTCCTTCTATGCAAAAGTTATTTAACATCATGGATCCCTGATCCTGCTCCTGAGATGAGATGACAAGAAATGCCATTAAAATTATCGTGTTACATTATTACAGAGTAAAAACGCTAAACTCAATGTCATCCAATTGCTTTCCTTGCTATGTATTCGTCCAACCCTGCACAATCCAACTTGATTGATCCTTGAGCTACCTTACCATGGATTTGGAAGGGATAGTTATTGTTTAGGTTTGTGTTTGTTTTTCATTGCATCTCATGTCATGGGAAAGATATTGGTACGGTACAAGTTTACGAGTAGTGGAATTGTTCAAGGCTCAAGGTGAAGATTTACTATCTCTCATTAAAAGCAACCAACCAGGATCATTTTACAGCCAACTTATACCTAGATACCTCATACTGATGCCACTACCAACACAACGTGGTTGAAATTGTGCCACTATGTCTGCAACCACTTTACTTTATATGTATCAATTAGTACCTACTGCCACGAGCTCATAAATAGTTTTACAAACAATGAATTTGCAAGTGCTGAATGTGTAGAGAATTGCGATATCTGCTGTAAATGAAAACTCACCATTGTTGTCCACCCAATGTGGAGACTTGGGACTGCCAGAAAGAGACATTAATACCAATGCAGCAGCACACTCATCCATTTCTCCATCTCCTGCGTTTTGTAGCATCACCGGTTGAAAAAGGCTCCCGGAACTGGGTCGTCTTTTCCTTGACCTGTTAACAGAGTGGGGAATAAATCAAACACTGAAAAAATCGAGTCAAGCAAGACAGCATCAATTAAATTAATGTCATTTATTACACATAGACCCGCTACGCTATAACTTGATCGTATAGGTATGCATGTTGCGTTGCAATCGTATTAATGTGATTACATTAAATAAATTACACCATAAAATACTGCTCTGTAACTACTTCAATTCTCGACTTTTCAACGAAATTCATTTCATTATTAAGTCATTATCTGTTGTAAGTTGAGCAATGAAATGGAATTTGCTCTGCACATGATACAGGCACCAGCTAGCACGGTAAGTTAAGTTCCTTCTAAATCTAAAATGTTTATTCTCTTGTTGTTATTCAACTACACCACCAGTCAACACACTGAACTGAATGTAATAAGTAACAGAATAAAACTTAACGCTCTCTCTTCCGGATGTACTTTTTGCCATAAAATAAAACAGAGCTCGTAGAGTACAATGCGTATCCGTGTCAAATTCGCATAACGTAACTTCAAACAATTCAAACTACGACTACTAACCAACTAAATACGCTTTCGAGCTAATGTTTTTGGGTGCTGGCTGGTACAGCCCTACAGCCGTAATCATGGCATGGCTGAAATCAAAATCAAGCTGAAAAATTACAACCCCATATGACTTATGTACTAATTTATAAAGGCTAGCGAATGTTGAACACACTGATTGTTAACAGCAGCCGTAGGATAATTTTTATGAAGTATTTCAAGGCATCATGTAGCAGACAAAGCAAAACAATCACGACAACCAAGTCAAGTACGCTGATTGCAAATAAATTTATGTGAGAATATGACTGTCTGTGGGACAAGAATTTTTTCCTTATGTAAATGTAATGTGCATATTTGTATTTATGTCATACAGATTTTACTATCCTTAGAGAAAAACAAGGGCTGAGTGCTGGGTATAAAGTTTAATTCGAAAACTATTTCATATACATTTCGCACTTCATAAAGAGGAATTAAGAGTTATTTGAAGTTATTGAAAAAATTAGCATAAGAAGGTTCTTTAGCACATAAGTATATTTTTTATATCTCAACATTATTATGCAGTGCTTGGCAGGACATGTGAATAAGACCAAACTATTGCTACATCAGTTACGGTAATTAAAATGAAGGGAAAACTTAATCCTTCTTTTAATTTTTTACCACATTGTCATAATGGCAATAAGTACATAATGCACAACCTTCTACATCAAAATCCTTACGTTCTTTAACAACTTTTTTATCTCTCAAATTACTGTTGATTCTTATCTCATTATGTGAAGTTTATGGGATTGGTTTAGTACCCTACAGTAAACCGTTGTATGTTTATTGTTACAAACGATACGGTCAATCAAATCCAAAGAATAGAACGTCAAACGAGGCAATGTGCTCCGCTTTGTTGTTTTGTTGATAAAAATATAAACAATACCACTTTCGTGTGGTGAGTCGGTGACGTATGCAATCAAACAAACACACCTTAATAAAATACGAAAACAATGTTAAGACTGATATTTACAAACTCACACCCAATTCAATTCAGAATTTTACTCACATTCTCACGTACAAATTATAAATTACAAGAAAGATAATTGTGAATGTAAATAGCACTCGACATCCTCTGTCTGTTATTAAGAATGCTAAATTGTAAATTCAATGTCTTATGCTTTTGGAGGTTTTATCTAGTTGTGAATAATACGTATGCATATTAATGTCAATGAGTGGTGATATTTGTGTGACCATTCTTATTTCAAACAGAAAGCATATTTCTATTATCTAGTTAAAACATCACCGGCATAATTTGCCGGTTAGGATAACTATAATGGGGTTCATCAGTAGTGGAACCTTGATGGCAATCACTGTGCTGTCCGTCGACGAGATAAACGCAACGCAATGAAGCCTTTCTCACATTTTATAAATAAATTCACAATCACAAAAGTTGCAAGCAGGTAACAGGCAATTGTTAAAAAAGAAAGTTTCTTCACGTTGCGGTCTACTTACAAAACATTATTTAATCGCAAACTAAAGTCAGATTAGATATCGTATCCCTACGTTAGTTGGTTGGATTGTGTGATATGGATTTTTTTCATTCGGGTAGAGA